>CM075299.1:9709025-9725703 GCA_037672795.1 Lagerstroemia speciosa
TTGGTCAAGATAGAGACAGGGATTTAAACCATGGGTCGTTGTGGGGCTTGATGGTCAAGAAGGATGAGACTCAAAGGGGCTTAGTGGTCGAGAAGGACGAGACTTGAAGGGGCTCAGTAAGGACCATAGGACTCGAGCAGGGAGCATCTATGGTGGTAATCGTGGGAGCAATCGAAAAGAGCGTGACTGAGGGAAGATGGGAGCCACATGAAGAAGGGAGCCAGTTGTGAGTTCCTACTTCACTCATCTTTGAGTCCTCCATTTCTTCGCCAAGAATGTTGCCTCTTGAAACTCTAAGTTTATTTTTATGTACTGCAAAATTTATTTTATTTTTAAGCAAAACTTGATTTTATTGTAATATCTTTTTAATAAAAATTTACTCAATTAAGATTTAGTTTAAGAAAGAAGTTCGGAAAAACACCCTCAAATATGTCATATATATTCAAACCTGCCTTATTTTTATAGACCACTTTAAGTCTCTAGGGCATAAAAATCATTCTCTCTTAAGCTTGTTCTGAACCCTTTAACACTATGTTCTATGTTTTCTTCAATCTTTAATGACTTAATATCCAAATAATATTAATTATACTTAATTGAGACTGCCTGATAATTAGTGACAATTTTCTAAATAAAACTTACCAAGATAAATGAATTTGATAAATTCGCTAAGTTTTACTAAAAAATCATATCTTATTCTCTGGATCGAATCCTATAGGAATGTCATGTTACAAACTCACTAAAGAGAAGATATGACAAATCATCCATTTTCAATGTTCACTCTCATCGGATTCATTCTCTTCACTGGATTCATCATATGTGTTAAGCTTGTTATCGCCATCTTCCTCTTCATCGGTAGCATCTTGTAGCTCGATTACACCTAGCACGTGAGTAACATCTACGAGATTGATTGGCTCAGGTGGATTTTCATCGTCAACCAACGATTCATCGGAATCTTCAACTATCATATCTCTCGTGTGTGAATAAACATCATTATGATGAGCAACCCCTAATGACTGATCTAATTCTACTCTACCAATTGCTTTTGTCTTCACAACAGCTGGCCAATTAATCTTACTCTTAATTCGATTTGGGTAACGGAGGAAGTACACTTGTCGACATTGTTGTGCAAGAACTAATGGATAATAATTTCTATATGTGTCACCCAATCTAACTTCCACTGTCTTATACCCTGGATGAACTGTTCGCATACCATGTTTTGGTATATTGTCAAACCATTTGCAAAGAAATAACATAATGCGCTTGATAGGTTGGCTCAGTAATGCAATTGAACCACTTCATATAAAACAACATAGAAATCTTTCTTCCCACTGTCAGTGATGCTCTACGTACCCATACGTCACTATTGATGATCTTGCGGCTATTGCTATATACTTCAATGTGGAAGTTGAAACCATTAACAAAATATCGATCTCACATAGTAACTTGTCGATTTAGCGCACTGACAAAGTCATATAAAATCTTACTAGTAACACCATTTCTCGGGTCATGCACCTAACACATGAGAAATATTTGTGACACTTACGAAAAATGTGTATATCACGTAATAAATATTCTAAAGTAGGTGAATGTCACGCTTACATATTCTCTGAACTAGTTTGGAAAATCTAACTACTTATCTGCACACTTCTCATGATTGATTGTACAAACTGTAATAAATCTATTATCATTAAAAATATAGAAAATTAGACTTCATATATATGTCAAATGTGAGTGTGACATATATAACTTACTTGATATATGGCTTAACCTCATCGCAATTGAGTAACATATGCAAGGTAGCGGTTCTTAGATCTGCATCGTTCAACTATCTTGTAGAACTAGTACAAGATGGGTGTCGAGGCAAGATGGGCGCCCAGGCAAGTTGAACACTAAAAGGATCAGTGGCAACTTTGTGGTAGCTCAACGATCATCATTGCGAGGGACCCGTGTGCCTGATATCAACATGTGAGATTGAAAGTAAAATGAGTAGAAATTAATTGTCTCATGATGGAGATAAGCCTCACAAATTGACCCTCAACTTGGTGCTTTCTGTTTGACAGATTTTTTCATCTTACCAATATACTTGTGGATAAATAAGCCAAACAATTATTAGCTAGGTTTAGCTTCATATTAATTACTAAGTATATAATCATAACGAATATATGACTACATACCTCTCAAACGATACATCCATCTAAATTGTACTAGTCCACTACTTATAACTTCTTCTACTAGATGAAATGGAAGATGCTCCATAATATTGAAGAATGCAGGGGAAAGTCTTTCTCCAATTTATACAAAATGATTATAATATTCTTTTGTATCTTTTCTATGTCCTTCATGCGTATAGTTGTTGAACACAAATCTTTGAAAAATTTACTTAACTCAACTAATGGCTTCCATATATGATCTGGTAATTCTTTAAATGCAATTGAGAGTAGTTGTTCAATGAAAATATGATAGTTATGACTCTTACAACTAGTAAATTTTCCAGACGCCCTTGTAACTAGTCCAGATATGTTCGAGTAATATCCATCGGGCATACGCAAAGCCCTCATCCAATCTATAGCATGTTTTTATTGTTCAGTAGGTAGGATGTATGTCGTTTTTAGTTTGACCCACAAACCATTTCCCTTCTCCACGAGCTCGAGCTCTCTTCGTCGGCAATATTCTTGAAGGTCCCTTCTTGCCTGCACATTGTCTTTCGTCTTGTCCTTTACATTCATGGTTGTATTGAAGATGTTATCGAAAAAATTCATTTTCAATATGCAGGACATCAAGATTATGCCAAAGATCGTTATCCTTCCAATAAAGGAGTTCCCAAAAAATACTTTGTTTCTTCCAGTTGTGATTCAAACCGAAACCAGTAATTATTGAAAGCTGACCTATCTCACGACACGTTGGAAAGTTTTTTTTATAATATTCCACACTTCAACTGAAGAATATGTTTTAGTGGATGCCTCCATTTCTACTTTTCGATTGTAGAAGCTCATAGCATTACGTCGATATGGATGGTCCGGATCAAGAAAACGATGATGGCAATCGAACTAGTACTGCTTCCCACCATATTGAAGATGAAATGATTTTGTTTGATCCATGCAATGAGGACGCGCAAAGCACCCAGCAGTTGATCGTCCAAACAACATCCCATATGCTGGAAAATCATTCACTGTCCATATAAGTGTTGCATGGATAATGAAGTTTTGCTTTATTAAGACACATATATTGCTACCCCGTTCTCCGATAATAGCTTCAATTCATCGATTAGTGGTTGAAGGTAGACATCAATGCCTTATTTTGGATTATTCGACCCAGGAATAATACATGTGATAAAATATATAATGTTTGTGTCATACACATTTGCAACGGTAAATTGTATGGGGTGACAATAACTAGCCAACATCAGTAAGGTGTAAATGACTAGCTGAAAGGACTGAATCCGTTAGTATAAAAACCTAGCTAGACATTCCAAGGCTCATATGCAAAATCTGGATATCTGTGGTTTGAATTCTTCCACGCGGACCTGTGTGATTGATAACACATTAATCCATCTTCTCTATGATTGTCATGATGTCATTGCATGTGCCGTGTAGAATTAATAGAAGCGAAAAGATGTTTCAACCTTGGAATTATGAGCAAGTAATGCATTCGATTGAATGGAACTAACTTATCACCACGACTCCGGCTAGAAGTACATTGCCTAAATTTCTGACGGTCACAAAATATGCATTGGTATAAATGTTATGTATCCTTATAGTACAACATGCATGCACTCGTGCAACAATCGATTTTAACCAAAATTAAGCCTAACCTTCCCACGAGTTTTCTTACTTCATAATATGTTGTTGCAGCAGTTGTCATAGACACTATGCATTCTCAAATCAATTGCAACATTTGATCAATAGTATTGTGTGCTATATTCCAATTAGATTTGATATACATCATTCTCATAAAAAGTGAAAGAGCGGAGTGCTCAGTGCATCAATGCCACAACAGTTTATTACACTCTTCTAACATAGCAAACAAATGGTGTGCCTCTTCATTTCATTCTTCCTCTGCTAATTCCTCATTCTCACATGCATGAAAGTACTGCTCACAACCATGGCCATATCCAACATCCAAGACCATTGACTGATAATTTTGTAGTACATTAGGTTTAAGCGGTTGTTGATTACTAGTGGATGCAATGTTAATATCAGGTCTAATCTCTTCATGGTCAATCCAATAATAATAGTTACTCTTAAAACTATGACTATACAAATGACACCTTACTTCATCCGACATTAGAAGATAACCAAACTTTTGACATTTGAATATGACAATATTATGTTGCAAAAATTGACATAATTCAATGAATCAGATACAATATAATCAACAAGTATCTATGTACAACACAAATACCATAATAAAAAACATTGCTTACCGAACGAGTAAGAATCGTGAATTGAACTTATTTCCTCAAGCTCCAATGGATTGAAATTACCTAAGAGACAAAATGGGGAGAAGAAAACCCGGTAATGAATGAGAAATAAGACACGGCTCAAATTTATAGTAGTAAGATTACCGACATATAATCCATTGGAAAAGAGCGGGAAAAATCCCCGCCAACACAATTCATATACTAACGAATTTTACCAATAGACAATCCGTTGGTAAAGGGAGGTAAAAAATCCAGCCAAACAAATTCAAACATCGATGGAAATACCAATGGACAAGTCCATTGGAAGATCTCCTATGTGCTTCCTGCCATGCATCAACGACAGATTTGTCAATGGATTTATCCATAGGTAAATCTCCAAGGGCATACCTTCCATTATCCACCGACGACTTTTCCAATGGAATTATCAGTCGATGACTACCGATGACATTATCGATAAATAAATTCATCAGCAGATCTCCCCTACGCGATACACCAACGGAGTTACCGACGAATTATCTGTTGGCAAAAACCCCCGCGCGCTTCCCGCCATGCTTCACGATGGGTTTATCGACGAATATACTATTGGTATATTAGTGATAGTTTATCGATGGATATTCCATCGAACATTTCTACAAATAGTTGCGACAGATTATTTGTCGGTAAACCATCACAATTACCGACGGAATGTTATCCGTCGATAATATCCATCGGAATTCGATGATTATGTCTGGCCGTTGTTTCGTCGATAATATACGTCAGTATTTGACAGTTTTCTTGTAGTAAGTGAAATCACAAACTGTTGATCCTCTGGCACCATCGCCACGTCAGCTAAAATGACCAACAATCCAACTGTGGTGAATATCGGCTTGATGGACTCGACGACATTGACACCAGCCCCAATCCACCGGAACCTTAATTCAGCCAAACCCTTGGAACTCTTCCTAGCGCCACTCCCCCTTATTTCTCCTTCCCTTTCCTCAACAGCACCGACAACAACAACAAGCAGGATTGTACGAACTCAGCGGGCCCCAGGAATAGAAGAATCAGTAACAATAGCAGCGGTTGAATCATCAACATATGGTCTCAAGTAACATGGCACGGTCGGCTTTGATGGGGCAAAGCAAGCACCTGCCCATGTTGTCAGGCACTACAGCTGCCGATCAATTGAACTTGCAGCCTCAGATGTTAAGTTCAGTATAAGTTCGATCTTTTGTCAATTCTCTCTTCTTTCAAAAAAAAATTGGATGGTCTTTCCTCACGATGACATGATAAAGAAGAATAATTATGGCAATTGCTTGGTGATTAACACTAATTTATTTATTTGTCACATTTTAATTGGTATTTCCTGAGGTAGGATGACCTGAGAATTTCTCCTTCTTTCCTATTGCTTTGTCTTCCCTATTAAAGAGCAATGAAGCGTAAGCTGCTTCCTATATCATCATGGAAGCAAGAACCTTGGTTGATTTTTCTTGGTAACTGTATCTTACTAAAGTAGATGATGATAGGAAACATAACTATTGATGAGAAGGCATATTGGCTAACTATGAGTCAAGTGTGATGTTGGGATCAGGGTTTCTACCTGGATGATTTTTGTGCCTTTTAGATTTGCTAATACTATGAATTTGCAATGTTGTAGCCGAGACAAAAGCCACAGTTACCTCCTAAGAGCCAATTCCACGTGGGCTATTATGGGGGAGTCGGGGACAACCATTGCTTGAGATGCAATCCATGGGACTTATGAGTGGGCATAATCTCAATTCATCCCTCAGAGTGAATGGGGGTGGTCTCCCTTATGCACAACAAAGGATTAACCAAGGGCAGGTGCGGTAGCAATTGTCCTAGCAAGTTGCACTAAGCTCATTGTCAGCATTAATTCTTTCCCATATTATGTTTTAGGATTGGATGTTTTTTCTCTTGTTGGAGCTATGAAAATCTCAGACATCAATATTTGTTGTTGAGTGTTGATCTAAATGTATGGTCCTGCAGCTGTAAATGATGAGAACAATGTCCCCATATTTAAATAATTTTAATAGGTTCAGGGCTAGATTTCTTTCTTCATACTATGAAATATTGCCATTGCAGGGACTAAACAGTACTTTCATTGCCATTTGGCTTGTGGCATGGCGTGCGTTTAAAATGTCTCTTCCTCCCTATTCTTCTCTATGGTACAACTACATCAAAAAATCGATACATATACTTTACCAATTTGTGTTGGAGTGCCTGCCTATTGGAAGCCCTTCATATCATATCTCCTAATGGTCATTGTTTTAACATTGTAGACACCTTATTTTGGCTCAGAAATGTTTCAAATTTCATTTTTTTGAGAAAATGGGTAGATCCCGATTTTGGCTCAGATCGACCAAGTTTCATTTTTTCAGATGCTGGTTATTTCGTCTTTGTAACCAATTTTTACTTCTACATTCTTATTTATATATTTTACGTTTATCCTTATATTTAAAAAAAAAAAACAACAAACAAAACAAACAAAAAAAAAGGTTAAAAAGTTAATTGAACAAAAAATAAAAAAAAAATCAGAAAATTACAAATCAGATCAGAGGACTTGACGTCCTTGGCTCTTCGGTAGACATGTCGTGCACGTTTTCACGGGAGATTCCCATTGCTCCCCGGTGAAAGGCCTACATCTCCGGTCATCCGGCGGTGTCGACACCTCGAGCCCAACCCGCTGCACTGTCACACGGCGCCCTCTGCTCCACCGCCGACCGGGTCTTCCGCCTGCCATTGATCTCCTTCAATAAAGACCAGCAGCTGGGCAAGGAAGAAGGGGAGGAGGTCTCGAGCTGCATCCTCCACCGTTTTCCACATCCGATCTTCTCCGACCAGCCTCAATTCCACGACAGACATACTCCCTAATTGCTCTGGTCGTCTTTCGAAATGCAAAGCTGAAGACGCACTGAAGATGTCCGACCAAATGCCTGAGATAGGAGACCAGCACTACAACCGCCCCGGACCACTCCTTCCAGCGCCGAGAATAGCCATTCCCTCGCCTACGCTGCCGCTCCGCCCATCCCCTGTCTCCGTCTACTGCCCGGAGCCATTCCTCTGCGTGAACACCGAGCCGCAGCCTCCTCCATCCTGGGCCGAATCTTTATGGCTGCTACCGTCCCAAACGACAGTTAACCTCTCCTGTTCGGTGAGTAGGAGTTGTTATATGTTGCGGAGTCAACGTTCAGCTGCTGTTTATGTGTTGTACTTGCTGCATTTACCATCGTGCTACTGCAGAATTGCTGTTAAGTGTGGTTTAGCTACTGGTTGCTGCTGTTACCTGCCTTCGTTGTGGTCCATGTGCTGATTAGTTGCCACTTAAATGAAGTGCTACTCCTCTGATTGCTCCTTGCTTGATTCTCCTATGAATTCTGACGTCATTTTTGACGGAGAATGGGCTGCTCAATGGCCCTGGTTGCAGCAGTCCCTATGCTTAATGATGTCTCCCATTTTTGATGTCGATTATGAGGATATTAGTGCCACGGTGTGTTTGATTATGCAGTAGCCCTTTGCTGTGAGTCTTCTCCTGATTTTCATGTCATTCTCAAGGAAAACAAGGCTGCATAATGTCCATAGTTTCAGCAGTTCTTTGCTTGATGATTTCTCCCGCTTTCAATGGTATTCTTGAGGAGAATAGAGCCTTAGCTTTCCTGCCACTGCAGCAGCTCCTTGTTCTCTATCTTTCCTCCTCTTAAATGACTCTTTTGGTAAGAATAGTGTTGTTTAGTGCTCAAGGTAGCTGCTGGTCATTGCTCAAGGATTCTCACGACTTAAATCCCATTTTGAAGGAGAATAGAGTTACCCATTGCAGCAGCTCCTTGCTCCCTGTTTTTCCTTGGTTTTAACGTGAATTTCGATGGGGAAAAGTGTTGTTTACTGCCCGGAGTTGCCGCTGGTAATTGCTCGAGGATTTCTCGTTATTTCAATCCCGTTTTCAAGGGGATAGAACTATCCATTTGCCCATCGTTGCAGCAGGCTCTTGTTCTGTCTTTCCTTCAATTTAATAATGGTTTTTGATAAAAATAAAGCTGCTTAAAGGTGAGAGCTGCAGCAGCCCCTTTGCCCGATGATATCTCCCACTTTCATGGTTATTTTGAGGAGATTAGAGCCTCAGTTTTTTGGTCATTGCAGCAGCCCATTGCTGGGAGTTTTTCCTTGATTTTCAATGACATTTTGAGAGAACTGGAGTTGTTCAGTGGCTGAGGTTGGGGCTACTCTTTGCTCGACGATTTCCCTTTGTTTGACGTGTTTTTGAGGTGAAATAGGGTTGTTTTGTCTCCGTAGTGCAGCTGGTGCTTATGCGTTTATATGCCGTGGTTTTGTCGCCATTTTCTACAAGAACAGGGCTATTTCGTTTCTGTCATTGCTGCGGGTCATTGCTTCGGGAGGTCTCGTGATTTCAAACCCATTTTCAAGCCATCTATTTGCCTGTTATTGTAGCAGCTCCTTGTTCTGTTTTCCTTTGATTTAACGATGTTTTTTATAGGAAACATGGCTGTTTAAAGTCCATATTTGCTGCAGCTCCCAGTTCAATGATTTCACCCACTTTCCATATTGGTTCTGTGGAGATCAGAACTTTGTTTTGTTAGTCTGTGCTGCTGCTCTGTGCTGCATTTTTCTTCTTTGTTTCCATGGCCTTTTGGATGAAAATGAATATGTTGAAAGTCCATGGCTGCAGCAACACTTTGCTCGATGATTTCTCCTATCTTTGATGACATTTTTTAGAGATTAGAGCCCTAACACGCTTGTCATTGCTGCTGCCCCAGTTTCGGGTTGGTTGATCCTCGTTTATGGCCATTCCCTAGTTCTTAACTTCCAGTTATATGGCTGTCAAAAGCTGCGGCAATTTGGTGGTTGCTGGTGCTTGTTTCGTATCATTCAGAGGCTCCTAATATCGGGTTTTGGAGCTATCGCTCGCTGCCTCATTTTGTGATTGTTTGAGGTTTGTTTCAAACTATTCTTTAGCTTTAAATCTCGGGTCTAGGCTTACAAAGTGAATCCACCTTGAGTCGTCTTTGATTGTGTCTTACATGCTTGACTCGTGGTATATTGAACTGTGACATTATCTATGTTGTTCCTTAAGTCAAATGAATGGTCTTTTCATGAATTATTTGATATTTGGCGTATGCAGATTGGGTCATGATTTTGGTTATTAGATTGTGTCAATCCACTGATCCATGCTTCGAATAGGGTAAGAATTGGACTTAATAAAACAAGGCAAGCTTAGAAGCACTAGGGTACCGATTTTAGGGCGTGTCGACTGGCTTGCGAGCCTTTCGAACGTAATAGAACCCCCGGATCCAAACTTTGGTTCGAGACCGACTAATAAAACCTAGGCGGTTAGTGTCATGCTCCCTTAGGTGGATAATAGGTTTCTGATCGACCTTGGGACTAGTTCCTTAAACGATTAGTGGCGACTCCTTTCACATATTCATTGATGACCATGACGTCGCGAGACAGCCTGCGGAACCGATTAAATTTTGGGTGCGACAAACATCACACCATGCTACATCAAATCTTGTAATAACCCAATATTTAAGGGGTAAAATTTTGAAATAAGGGGGACCAATTTACAAAGATGCAGAATGGAGGGACCAAAATGCACAACCATCATCTCCCCTCAATTGCTCTTATCTGCCAACGTAAACCATGAACATAGGAATGGGTTATTGAACATTTCAACCCACGATCCCAACAAATCCGCACGACAATAAAAATGTCAAAATTTGAATGTCTTACAATCAAGGATTCGAGCTCATAAAGTTGGCCATTCCTTGTTTTGAATAGAACAGAGAGGAGAGGAAGTGCAACGAAGAATTATCGATGAAGTCGGAACCGAAGTTTAATCTCGTGTTTCTCAGTTCGAAGTCATCCCTTTAGTAATTAGGTAATTCAAATACCTTTCCTCTATCATTCAGTTTTAGTATTAGTTTTAGTTGAGTATAAGTTAGAGAGAGAAATCTCGGTTTGGGTCGTTAATGGTGGATTCTCATGGAGCGCTTAAATGGCCGAAATATTTACATCTTTAGGTTGCTCACAATCTCAATAAATTAGGGCATTTTACGGAATTCAATTCCATTAAGGTTTTAAAGAAATCATGTTTTGAAGTCTCGAGTTATTGTGATAAATTGCAATTTTGAAATAATATATTTGGGCTTGTTGCTCTACCATTTTTGTGTTTCATTTGATTCTAAAACGTAGATCACACTTCAAAGTTTCCAAAGAAACAAAAACCACTGGATTATAAGGTCTGTAACTTGAGATATGAGTATGTGAAATCAACTTCTCGAGTGTTTGAAACTGCCCGAGTTCATTGTAATGAGTAGCCAAACTCGGCCAAGATTTTTGAACTTGTTTCTTCATTTTTTGATGTTACATTTGTTTCTAAACTATAGTTCATGGTTTAAACTTTATAGGAACACAAAGAACTCACGATTTGGAGGTCTGTGGACTGAGATACAAGTCTGCAAAGCTGGCTTCCTAAACAACTTGAATTTGTCCCGTGATGAAAAATCGATTTTCAGCCACTTTTTGTACTAAATCGTCCGTCTTTGGGACTGGTTTTTATTCCTAAATTATAATTCATAATACAAACTTTTCATGGACACTGAGAACACCGAATTTGGTGGCTCAACAAGGGAGAACCCACCCTTCAAAATTGACTGGTCGTGCAAATCGACATGGCAAAATTCCAAAGGAGCTAAAACTTTGAAAAGCCCATTTGGCCTAATCTGAGCTTTGATTTAAACGATTTTTGCACCGTTGATATCATAATTGAATTTACTATTTTTTTTATTTTTCTCGATTATTCCGAAAATAACAAATTTTATCGATTTTAGACATTATAAAGTTATTACTGACCCTGAAATACTTTATGGTAATAATTTATGGAATTTATCAATTAATGTACAAAACATATTTTTAGAAACTGATTGGGAAAAAGACACTTTTGGTCATCAATCTTTGCCTTTTTGTCATTTTAATTCTAAACATTTATTTTTTGTCATTCGCATTCTTAACTTTTTGAGTTTTTTGCCACTTTGATCATACCGTTACTTTTTCCATAAAAAACATATTTCATTAAAAAAAGCATCTTCCATCTCAGAAAAGAATATTACATCCTAAAATAATCCTAAAATAATTTTTCAACAAAAATATTTTTAAAAAAAGCATATTTCAACCTAATTAAGAAAAGATTAGTTACTAGCACATGACCATTCTAAAATTACAACTTATTTTTCTTAAAATGAGTTACGATTTTATAATGATGATGACCATCAATCAATTTTCAATCAGAATTATGTCTTGATTTTGGATAAGATATGGCTATCAGTAAATCCCAAACAATAGTTTTTATTTTTATTTATTTTTTCGCTTTTTCTTTATTTTTTGAAAATATTTTTTTTGAAAAATAATTTTTGAATGAAATATGCTTTTATTGGATGGAATATACTCTTTTGGATGGAAAAAAAACGTAATTATAGGATCAAAGTGGCAAAAACTCAAAATGTTGATGACGTAAATGAGAAAAAATAAAGGTTTAGGATGAAAATGACAAAAACGTGAAAGGTTGAGGATTAAAAGGATTATTTATCTGAAACTGATTTGAGGGTGGGTTAGAGGAATTTTTAGGACCGTGTAAGATATTTCAGAATATTTGTATAGTAACATATAGCTTTAATTTTAGGTTTTTCTTTTGATTCAGATTGAGACTGTGAGCTCTAGATGAAATGTTACAGTAGTATCAAAGACAATGAGTGCAAAGCTTCTGAATCTGATTATTAAAATTTTTGAATAATGGAAAATTTCTGAATGAGTCATGTGATTTGAAGTTATTATTTGAACAATTTATGGATATTCTAAAAACATTTCAAAACATATCTTTTTCTGGAGGATGAAACTTTGAGTTTCAAGAATTGCAAAGGATTGCTATAAATAAGAAAATGTTCGTATGGATATACTTGATCCTGTAGAGATGAGAACCGGTTATTTACTGAGCATGTGGCGCACATCCCTTTATAATATTATTTTTTTGGATCCAAAATCAGAAGAAACCTAGAGGAGTCAGATCTAGCAGGGTCGTTCAAGAATTAGGTGCCTGGAAGATTATTTAGATTTATGCATAGTATTCTTCCATTTTTTTAGTATTGGAAACTTTCGATAGTTGGATAAATTTTGGAATTTTAAAGTGTAACTATCTCTTTAGCACTGAACCTTATTTGTTAGATATTATAATGATTAATTCCCCTCAAGAGGAAAATTTTAAAAATATTATGAATTAAAATTATAATTAGTTGACTTCATTTATTGTGGGACCAAGTTGGGTCTATTAATAAACGGTCAGCCACAAACCCATTTCTTATATTGAAAACGGGGCGTGATAGATGTCATGCCCATTTGTCAAGTTTGCCTATCTTAATTGGTCTCTTGTTATCTACTCAGCTATTACCCTGATTAAACACTATCCATGTACCAACCCAAGATGGATCTTGTTGTTTACTCTACAAACATTACACACTTTTAGGCCTTAAACCAATGCAGACTCTTGAGTTTAATTGAATTTTAGATGTTTCTTGAGTATTTTGTGATGCTTCAATTTCAATTGTTTAATTAGAGCTTATTTGATTATAGGAAGTCACGGGAATCAAGAATCGAAGTATGGTAAAATCCCAGAAAGATGCGCCAAGGCATACAAGGGCAGAAGACTTCTGAGCACGATTTGCCGAGGCATGTGCCGAGGCGTATCTTCACAGTATGCATTCTGATACTTTGCGCCAAGGCATGTGCCGCGACAGGTAACAGGATTATGGACGCCAAGATTTTAAAGACCGAGACTTTCGAAACATGAAAATCGTCATATTTTGGATTAGATTGATTATGAAAAAAAAAGAGAAGAAGAATATCTCGAGATCTCATGGGAGCAACAAAAGATATCATTGGAATATCTTGAGAAATATGGAGGAAAAAAAAATCAATCTATATATTGGGGTATTTTGGCGATTTGAAGCGGATCTGGAATTTATTTTTATCTCTTTTCTTTTAGAGAGACAGCACCGACATCGAGAAGGGGGAAGTCGACAACAATTGAAAGGGGAGATCTTGAAGACGAGATTGCAACTTGCTACCGGATTAGAGTTTTCTTCTCTTTTCTCTTTAGTTTACTTCATGTATTCCTTGATTATGTTGATGGTTGACTCAATTTCCGTTATGAACTAATCATATTTTTCCTAAGGTGATCAATGGATCTTATTTCTCGATCTTGATTTCTAGGTTACTTCTCCTATGTCTATGGATTTGATTGAGTTGCTTGTGCTTATCCCGGACTTAATGCGATTTAATTGACTGGCCACCAATTGAGTTGATTCGGTAATCTAGTTGAACTCGACAGAGGAATTCTAGGTTAAACTAGGGAAATCATAGCTTAGGTTAATCCACATCGAAAGACGGGATTTTTAGTGAAAAGGATAGACATATATCTGATCACCCTAAGCAACCAATTAGGATTGATCTTTAATGGGTCCTAACTTGTTGATCGCCTAGACATAGAACAAATTGATTATTTGAGGATACGGTCTTATTACAAGCGACAGCTGCGTAAGACGATAATGAACCCTAGGCTAGCAACGAATTAAATTCAAGGCACAGGTAGAAGGGAACTAGAATTGGGATTGAGAATAAGTGAAGTTGTGATCCTGAGGGTCTTTAATTCTAATTGATTGAAATTTTATTGTCTACTGCTCTCGTTTTAATTTCCTTGCTTCTATTCATAATCGATTATTTAGATAAGGGAGAGTTGTTATAATTTCAGTAATTAATTGAATTTTGATTAGGTCTCGGTGGGATGACACTCGTTACTCGTTCGACACGTGCACTTGCATTTGAACGATAAATAATCCCGAACACTTGTTCAGCTAGCGTACATCTAAGATATACTAGAAAATGCCATTGTGTTTATCCGCTTGGCCTGATATCTAATTTTATATTACCAAAATTGGTTCAAAACATGCAGAGAACATCTTTACCGAAATACATGAATTCTCAGTCCAAACTGGCTCAAAATGGACAAGCAATAATGATGCAGAACAGCTTACCAAAGCAGCAGCAGCGGTTTAAGCAAATGCCTACAATGTCTGGTCCAGGATCACCGTCATATAGCCTCCAACAACAGAGGCGGCAGCAGCAGCAGCAGCAGCAGCAGCAGCAGCAGCAACAAGCTGTTCTTCAGCAGCAGCTGGCCTCTTCTTCACAGTTCAATCAGAACCGAATGGGCTTGAATGTGCAATAGATGTCTCAGCTTGTGCAGCAGCACAATTCAGTGGAACATCCACAGGCTCATAAAATTCAGCAGCAGCAGAATTAATGAGTTATCCCCATGCTCATCAAATTCAGCAGCAGCAGAGTTCAGTAGGACATCCCCAGGCTCATCAAAATTCAGCAGCAGCAGAATTCAGTGGGACACCCCCAGGCTCATCAAATTCAGCAGCAGCGCAGCAGCAGCAGCAATTGCTGTGTGCACAGCTGCTTTAGCAACAGCGGCAGCCTTCTCCAAGAATGCAGGTCCAAGGAGGCCAAAATCCCGAGTTCGACAGGTTCACAGGCCAATGCTGCAGCTTCTGGTACTGCCACACGGGGGGGAGTTCGAACCAAGGAACTGTGGGTAACAATCAACTGCTTGGGAAGAGAAAGATACGGGACTTGGTCACACAGGTTTGTCCGAACAGGCATTGCTCAGTCTTGTTGAGTGGTAATTTACCCCCAGTTGAATCATATCGTTAGCGAGTGTTGTCTATGCTGGTGGATCCACAGGCAGTGCTGGATCCTAAGGTCGGGGATCTCCTTTTGGAACTTGGTGATAATTTCATCACTTGGTGAGGGTCTTCACATGCTTATTATTCCTCCACTCCTCATCTCACCAAATCGTTCTCCTAACTTTGCTGCCGATATAGAGTAATTGACGCTGTGCTTCTGTACTCTAAGAAAAAGAACAGTCCCTTTTTACTTTTTGTCCTTACTGGCCATGACAGCATTTTTTGACTAGTCCTCCAAGGGTTAGCTGAAGGACCTGCTTATGCCTTGTGTATAGTCGATTCGAGTCCGAGTCCACCTTCATGTGCTTGTAAATGATTCTGGGGTGTCCATGGATCCACAGATAATAAACTCCTTGTAAAAAAACTGAAATTGGTAGACTGAGAATTATTCAGTAAATTATGACAACTTTAATTATTTACCTATTTCATCACTAGGGAAAATTGACCGACTTTGAGAACTTGGTCGTAGCTCATTTATTTATTCTTGGCAGGTGACTGCTTTTGCCTGTACTTTGGCAAAAAGTATCGAAAATCTTCTACCTTGGAGTCCAATGATCTATTGTTGCACTTGGGTTTGTTCCCTACCTACGAAGATAGAAATTTTTTTTTTCCTTCCCTTCTTTTAGATGGAGAAGTATAAATCCAATGGAACTGATGCATTTAAGTCTTGTTTCAGATCAGAAGAATTGGCATTTGACTATCCCAGGATTTTCCAGTGAAGGGTAGAAGCATCGAAAGAAACCTGTGAGTATACAAATCCATTTTGCTCTTGTGATTGCAGATTCATACTGTTTGTGAGAACTTGACTAGTTGTATATTTCTTTTCTTTGTAACTTTCGACTTTTATCTGTTGCAGCTATCAAACGATCTGCAGAAGAACTGGCTCCCATATGGTAGTTTCTATTCATCTTGAGGGTAGTTTGTTATCGTTCTTTAACTGTGCAGCAATACTGATTTTTACTCCCACCCCGAAATCAGATACTCGCATTGAAGGACTCTATCTATCCCAAGACAAATACGGATAATTCAAAGGAGGCTGTGATACCAGGAAGCAACGTTTCCGTCGAGCCAGGTCTGAACCACATGGTGGAGCCTTCACTGAGTTCAGACCATTTAGCTCCCCGGCCAGTGAGTTCTCAAGTGCTGCATTTAACATAAGGTGTTTGTCTGTCCTTTTTCCCAAGCTGGATTTCTACATAACAGCTCTAAATCAATTACAACGATGTAGAACATAGGGGCCTTAGTAACTGATTGAAGGATTTGCTCACTGCCATGTACTGTCACAAATACCATATCATTATCGGTGATACATAGAACCGACATTATATCGAGAGAACCAATCTTCATGCAAGAGTATGAGAGATGATTTGCTCACTTGTTTTCCTTGGTCACGGTGGAAGCTTTGAGCAGGGACACTGTACAGTTCGATTCTTACCCAAAATACAAC
>CM075299.1:9726203-9835774 GCA_037672795.1 Lagerstroemia speciosa
GTACACGGAATCTCGCATTCGACCTAACTCAAGAAAATTTTATTTAATGTTTTTCGAATCTAATAATAATCGACCCAGGACTCCGAGAAACTCCTGGATAAGTTCAGCTCATCACTCCATCCGTAAACTCTACTGATAAATATCTAATACACCGTCGACGATGCCACAACACCTTTTATTTATTAATTAATAATATTTATCTTTTAAATATAATTTAAAATATTCCCTTACTTGTCAAACATTGATCGTTAGCTAAGTTTACGACGTCATCTGTGAGTTCAGCCCACCTAAGAATTTCTCACGAACTGCTGCACTGACCAAAGAAGAGAGAAAGATCTGATCTTAAACGACAATTTAAAAAAAGAAAAAAGAAAAGAAATCCTTGATTTTAGTATAATCATGCTAGTTGGAGGTAATTATACTGTCATTAACAACCAAAACTTAGAACCATAGAGACATGAAAACCATGTAAATGATTGTTTGTAGAACACGTCTTCATAAACACAGGCCTTTTGGGACCATGATCCCCCTTTCAGGAAGCTTCGGGTTTGGCACTTCCTCCACACAACGTGAGCCCAAAGCACTCGAAATTAACGCTTTAATTGAGTTTAAGATAAAAAGAGAATTTGCTGTTGTTGAGATTATTTTGATATGGGATGGGGAAATTTTGAATTGATTTCTTTTATAGATAATAGTTTCTTTTCTTTAATCGAGAATAAAACAAATAATTGGAGAATTTTCTACAGTTTAGCAGTAGTACGATTTAATAATTTAATCAATTCACCAGTAATTAATTATATAGGATAAAATGAAGAATTCGAGAAATTCGAGAGAGAAGATTTGGTGCAGTGATGGGATCAAGAGATCCCGAGTTCTATTTTCACAAGCGAAACGTCCCGTGAGCTTTTGTTTGGACATAAGAGAAGATTTGGTGCAGTTTGTTTTCACTTCCTTTTATTCTCTTTTTATGTCTACACTTCTCCATTGGACATAAAAAAAGACAGAATAATTATTTTCTCTATTTATTAATGGTTCAGTAATTGAATAATATAATTTCTCAATAATCAAGCATCCCGTTAGCGTAACTAACATGATTGGTTGAGATATCAAATTCGAATATTGTAAATGAAGAAAATTTATACCATGACAGTTTTATCTATAGTTGACTGATTCGGCTCGAATATAAATTAGATAAAAAATTTAAAATTTTTTAAATATTAGATAATCTATACAGGAAAAAAAAACATTAGCGTAACAATTATTATCCTATAATTATCATGCGAAAGTGCATCGTTAGTTCCACCGATTCTCCACGGAAATCACATTAAATAACATAATTGTCCAATCAAATCATGCCACGTAGACAATCAGGGGCTGCTGTGATGATTGCATCATCGAGCGGAAAAGGCAAAGCGAAGGGGCAGTCCTTATAATTAAAAGGATTTGCAGTCTCTCTAATTGGAACGTGCCACGTGGTCGGTGCATGTGATCGCGGGTCCCAGAGGCAATTGGCAGTGTTCCGGTACGGGAAGGACCACGGTGGACCCAGTGCAATTAATCTTTGGATCCTCCTGGCCTGCAGTCCCCGTACTCTGTCCCTCGATTCGATCTAGTCCCCCCATGTGATCATTTCCACCAAATTTCAGTCACCATACTTTTCACTTTATTACGTTGCAGTCCCTTTGAATTTAAAATATTCTCTTATGAGTTGTTTGTGATAATAGAATAAAATAATTATGTGGGTAAAATAGTCTTTACATCTCTAATTAATCAATTTTATGATAATATTTCTTATTAATTATGATTAAGTATCACGTAACACCTTCTTATTGATAACAATCCTAGATTATTTCTCATCTTCATTTATAAATAGAGGTCAGTCTTCGACTTGTGACACTTTCAAAGAATCTTACACTCTACTTTTTTGTATTATTCTTTGTGCACCTACTGGGTTAAGTATCAAATGGTCAAATCGGACCATCACCTCTGATTTGAATTTCTCTTATTTTGCAAACCCGTGACAGAGATGCACTAGGTACCACTAGCTAATTCTGGGAGGAACTTAAAGACCTTTCTGAAATATCTATATCATTAACCCATCATACCTCTCACATCATTTTGAAAGGATGGATTTGGAGGGCTTGTCCGGTCCATTATTTGAAAAATTATTTATGAGAGATTTGAAGGAAAATCTTTCTATCCATCGAATTCTATTGCGAGAATACTCGCTTTAAATGACAAAAAAGTCTGTGGTAATTGATCAGTAGTCAATTTATACGATTAATTTAGATGTGATCCACACAATTTTTTTTCAAAAAATTACGTGATACCTGATAAATTCTTAGATGATTATAACTAACCACGTAACGTGAGAAAATTTAATTAAATTATGATAAATAAGTAAATAAATGGCAGACGCTTGAGAAATTACCAGAATTATTACTGATTAGAATAATTTAATTAGTATTTTCTTAATATGTTACTATAAGATGGCATTTGATATATATAATATGCACATTTACTCGAGGACTTATATCCAAATTGACCGTAAAGAAGTAGCAGTTATGTAAGGACTCCATTGCACTGAGCGGCAAAGTACGGGGACTTAACTGAAGATTATCTGAAGAAATTATGTGAGGGAGGGCCCCACGTGTTCTGAATTGATTGGTGACTGGACTTTTGCAGAGAGACAGAGAGCGGAGTCAACAGCTGGCACGGGCTTTCTTTTCTTTTGGATGGACACTTGTGAACCACGACCCAAAAAAAAAAAAGGAAAGTAATACTGAATAATAAAATCAAGAGGAAAAATCAAGAGGAAGAGCAGCTAGGGGCAGCAAAGCTCGGGCAGGTCTAAAGGCTACCCGGGGTCGCTGATTGGTCCATCAGCGAGTACATTACAGCTTAATGCCAGCTCACTTCCTAACACAGGAGCCAGCTGCCTAATTTTTTTTAATAATCAATAATATCCCGATACAGTAACAATCGACTAATCCATCAGATTATGTATTATATGACCTGAAACCAGTTATTAAACTACAGATACCATCCACCTAAGAGACTCAAATTATAAAACTGACCTACTGTATATTACCAGTTTATTAATAAATTCACCTTTCGTCAAAGTAGCCAGCGGCCTAACGGGAGTGACGAAAAGGATGTCTTTCCTGCCTTTTTTTTTTTGGTCCTGAATTATTTAATTTTCGCTTTTTTTAAAGAAGGAAAAATGGAAAATATTTTGTCGGTGGACATCTCGGATCATTGTATATGCTACTGCAACCTTTTTGCTGTGTCGGCGGGTATTTCTTTCTTCTTAGAAAAAAAGAAAAAGGGAAGTCGTGTACCTTGATGAAAAAGTCAAAATAACCCTTCTTTGCTGCCAATCACGTAAAATCACTCATTAGTTTTACCGACTCTTTCCAAAAAATAAAAATAAAACAAAGGTCAATTTGATGGTGTATTATTTAATATTTACAAGTTAAATGAATCGTAACTAATCTGTGATAGCGCTAGGTCAACTAATTAAAGGGTAAAATTCTTTCAATATAAATTTTTTTTATTTATAAAACTCGAACTCGGGATTTCACTTCAAGTAAAAGAGATCGTTTAGCAACTTAGATCATGTTTGTAGATTGCAGAAAGGATTCTACCATTTTTTTATAAGTAAAAAGGAGGATGACAATAATCAAAGTAAATTTGTTAAGGTAGTAGTGCGGCCCTTATCCTCTTATCCTTAAGTAAGATCTCGAGTTTAAATCTTATGAATGGAAAAAATTCATAAGATTTAAGTAATTTGTGATTTAAATAAAATTTTTTTATTTGATAATGGAATCGATAACGACCCGCCTATTTTCGGATTTAAGTAATTTGTGATTTCCACCATTTCTTTGACAAGGTCTTTCGGCCCTCATCACATGCCTTTTTTTATTTTCAATTTTTTTCCATTTGATTTATTTATTCTTTTTCTCCTAATGCACATCGTATCTGGTCTGTAAATCTCATAGTCCTCAATTAATCTAATTTTGGAGTTACGTCATTTATTAAAAGGTAAAACTCTATTAATTATAATCTTTTTACGAGGGTAGACCACCAAGAATTTGATTAATTCTCCACGTGTATTTAATAACCAAAAAAAAAGGAAAAGGAAAAGGAAAAGGAAAAGGAAAAGAAAATGGAAAAGGGAGGGGGAGGAAGAAAGCTACAGAGAAGGGAACAAAGAGATGATAGCTTGGCTTGTTCGCGGAACTTGAAGTGAAAGCAATAATAGAGCGCGGGAGTTTGCTTAAATCACAAGAGGAAGCTTTTACCGTACAATAATTGAATTGTTCTGCGTGTCAGCTTCCCTTGCCCAAAAAAAAATTTTACAGAGCAGTTTAGTTGTTGAACCGTAAGATTTTTTTTTACTGAAAGGAATAAATCAATACTTTTTTTGGGCATATATTACCACCATTCACGAAATTCAATGGATTCTGACTGATTCAATCTGAGACTGGTCGGACAAAATCCTTACTTAGAGCAAAAGTTTTGGGCTTCATCGTATGTTGGTTGCAAAATTCAAAAAGGGACCAATTGGTGCACTTTGGGCCTTGCTTGCCAATTGGGCTCAAGATTTTTCAAAGAAATTGACCTGATATTTCTGTTGTGGGCTTACTTTTTTTTTTTCCTTTTATAAGGAGGAGTTTATTCTCCATGTACATAAATACTCATATAAACTCATAAATTTATGTAAGTTTATATGTAAGACACGTGTAAGTAGCCTTAGGCTTACTAAGCTTTATAGTAAAGACCATCAGTTTGCCTCGATTGAATGGATGCACGACTTTCTCTTAAAGAAAGTTTTAGATTCGATTTTTATAAATGGAGAAGGCCCATGGTTTAGAGAGCTTTACCCTCATTAGACTCGAATGTGACTTAGTCGGATGTGGTCATCATGCTCTAGATGTGGAAAGGAGGTGATGACTGAGATGGAAAGGGGCACCCTTTTCAACTTTTATTTATTGTGTGAACAAATGTGATTGTAGTTTGGAATTATCGATCTACCGTTTCTCACTTGTGTATAGCAAATGACCATGACTGATCCGGAATAATGAAAAGACAATTTTACCCTAGGTCTTTGTAAAGACCATTAATCAAGAGATAACTAGTGATAGCCACGGGCCGGTTTGGGCCCAGAACTGACCCTAAAGGCTCGGTCAAACCCAAAACCGTGCCACAACCGGTCAGGAACCGTGAGGGGGCCGGTTCCAACTTCAGAGGAACCGAAATTGTTGATTCCAAATCGAAAATTGAACCGGCTCGGACAGGAGGTTCCAAACCGTGAAATAAAAAAATAAATCAAAAATTAAAATTTAATATGAACATCTCACAAGCTTTTTAAGTTCAAATGAGATTTAAATTTACAAAATTTGATTGAACCGTGACTTCGAATCGGAACCGTCCGATTCTGGAATCATGACCGGGACTATGGACAAGGCGTTTCATCACTAATCTATTACTTTGTGACATGGAACATTTGTTTTTTCAATGATAAAAGAGATCTATGAACCTAATATAAAAATAGAAAATGAAGAGAAATGAATGGATAAATAATTTCTACAGTGAGGATTGAACTCAGAGCCTCCTAGTTATGAGTCGAACTTTCATACCATTGTACTAATACAAACATCCTCGATTTTCTTGAGTTTCAGCCATAAAATATCCTTCCAATTTCTTAGCTGCTTTTTCTTTTTTATCTGAACCGCTAGTATCCATAAATTCAATGGGCCCTAAACAGTTCAGTTCAAACGGAGAAGACCTACTGGCAGACAAAGCTCTCCTAAGATAAATTTTATCTATTCATAAAATTCGAACTCAGAATCTTGCTTAGAGAGAAAATACGCAATATCATTTCAAACAATTCATTTTCCTTACCTGCTCCTTTTTTTTTTTTTTGGTCGCCAGCCACGGTATCCAAGCATGCCTCACCAGCGGTGAGATGGCATCTTTCAGCCAACCATACTTGACTAATCCGTTGGTCGCCCCGGGTCGCACGCCTGGCAATGGCGGGTGAGGCTCCCAAGGGGGGTGTCTGCGTACGCGAGGTCTCGAACTCGAGACCTCCTTAAGCGGCACCGAGTTGCTTACCACTCGGCCCAACCCCCCTTGGTTACCTGCTCCTTTTTGTTCCTATATGGTCGTCCAAATTCGTTCTTTTTTGTCATTGCAATTAATTATCTCGACCTAATCTAGGCACTATATGTTCGATGATGTGACATGCACTTAAACAGGACAAATTGACCCGTGGGGAGGAGCTTTCAAGTAGCAGATGGAGCCATATTATTTAACAAATGCCCTTTACGGACGGACGGACGGACGGAGATGAATGCGATTCAATTCAGTCTTTTCTTTAGGACAGATTTAGAAATTTCAATTAAAGGAGCACAATCCAGCGCAATAAGCGGGTAATATGACGAATTTAATTAGGTATATAATGAGATTATTTAATAAAAATAAAATTAAATAAAATTTATATAATATTTCACATAAATTTTTAAATTAGGATGAAACTATTTCCTGTGCACCCCTAAATCCATCACTGCCACAAAATAATAAGATGTAGATTCGATTATCGTGCGATTCTTTCACCTCCTTCTAAATTTATGTGTCTTCTTTGTACACTGAAAAAAATAATTGGACATGGATGAGTATAAATCAACAGCTAACGTGGAATATATGCAAGAATTTTCCGTGTCACAAGTATATCATATAACAGTATTTATGTGTGTCACAGAGCAGTAAAATTTATCAATTTTAATATTTTTGTATAAAATCCTTAAAAATAATAAAAATAACTAAATTTTATTAGTTTATAATATCACGTAAGTACTGTAACATGTTATGTCTGTTACATACAACATGTTCTCCCAATATACAGCTATTGTAAGGATAGAAGCTGCATAAAAAAGCTTGCATGAAAGCCCCAGTTGATCTCAAACATCATATTTCCTGAGGACCTTAATCCCCTTCCAACGGGACTCCATGTAATACGACTCCTGTTCCTGCGCATAGACCCCGCACTTGAAGTAGTGGAAAGTGCCTTCCCTGCCCGGAGCCATGAGCTTGAGCTCCCCGTCGATGTAGACGCTCAGCCGGGAGCCGTCCACGTCATGGATCACGTTCAACGTGAACCACCGGTCGTAGATGTTCGGGACCACAATGCTCTGGTTGTAGTAGTACAGGGAGCCATTGTAGACCCTGAGCATGAGGGTCGTGCTGTGCGTGCTCGCACCGAACACTTGCATTATACAAGCTCCGGTCGTGCCAGACGGGACGTACCCATGTCCCTCGAATTGCCACACCCCCGATGAATAGTTGTAACCCTGTGCCATCTCAATCAAGTCGAATGAGCAAGTACGTAGTAAGTAGGCACCCGTGCACACATATATGTAAAATTACCACCGGAACTATAGGAGGTTGGCCTGTGCCTAATAACTCAATTCCTTTTATTGTCTATCTGATGTGCAATTTAATACTCAGCACCCAACCTCATGTGACAATATGACCTACATCTGTAACGTGTCTTTAATTTGCCTTCAACAACTGACCTGAAACCAGACATTTTCCATCTGATCTCGGATAGGGAGGACAAACTAACACAAGATGGGCTTTTTTTCCTCCCATCCTCAGGTAACAATTGATTCGAGTCGGGTTTTCACTTCTGTACTTGATAAATTAACCACGAGCTGAATATTTTTCTTCAATGCTCAGGTTTGGCCATGATTCACAAATAAGAGTTTGAACTCATATTTACCTAAAAGTTTAAATTTATAGGCGATATACAAAATTCATCTTTGGCAAGTCTTATACCATATTGTCATGTGCAGACGAATATTGACAATTGAATCTCATATTAAATAAATAATAAAAAGAATCATGATATATGAGAAAAATTATGTACCACCACTAATAAATTTGAATTTTTAATTGGATATTAGCCCAATTTCTTATCACAGTCATAGGAATTTTACAATATGCATAAACATAAGAAAAACCAAGAAGGGAAGGGTTGGTAGGTAGAGATGTTACGCACATTGAAGATGATCTCTGTACGAGGTTTAGTGGGACTGCCTTTGTACAAAGGGTTATCCGTGGAGTAAACCCATAGCTTGTGGACTCCATTCTCGAAGCTGTAGCGATCGCTCACAGGCAAGTCATAGGGCTTCTGGATGTGATAGTCGGTCAAGTTCACTAGTGGAAGACTCGTGAACCCGAGGGTCAGGTCCACATGCGACCCGATTGCGAGTTGCAGCAATTGCAGAAGGGAAAGGGGTAGGAGTGAAGGAGCCAGAGTTGAGATGCAGCGTTGAGCACCCATACTAATGAAGTCCTCTGCTTTCTCAACCAGATGAGGGGTGTGTATGTGTATATATATATATACATATACATATATATATGTACCATTATAAAGAAGAATGGTAGGTGGCTGACCCAACTTTAAATTTTCAAGGTCAACAAATATGAATCTGTACTTAGTCAATAAAAAAAAAGAGAAATGTATCAAATTATAAAATCACTTAAAATTATAATTATGACTTAAAAATGATGTCTAACATCTGTCACACACCTCGCTCGATAATTTCTAATGTTCTTCTTTTTCAATGATACTTAATTAAAAAATTATATAAAAATTATTTCTCATGTTGTGCAGTCTGTCTTGTTGTCCTCATTGGCTGCTTGCTCGAGGATCCTGGAACAATTTTCCTTTTTTTTTTTCCACTTTTAATCACAGACCAACAGCGCTCTTGTTTGTTGATCAAAGGATAACTACAAGTCCAACCAAGGGGGGTTGGGTCGAGTGATAAGCAGCTCGGTGCCGCTTAAGGAGGTCTCGAGTTCGAGACCTCACGTACGCAGACACCTCCCTTGGGAGCCTCACCCGCCATTGCCAGGCGTGCGACCCGGGGGCGACCAACTGATTAGTCAAGTATGGTTGGCTGAAAGATGCCATCTCACCGCTGGTGGGGCCTGCTTGGATACCGTGGCTGGCGACCAAAAAAAAAAAAACTACAAGTCCACATTGTGGGCCAAATGTGACCTATAACCATTACAACAACCATAGCAAGGAGAAAATAAACCAGCCCAAGAACAAAGCTTAAAGCTCTAACACAGGAAGAATTCCCAAAGAAAACAGAAGTTGCCTTTGCTGCAAGCTGCGAACCTTCCTCATCAGACCTGGAAATCCCAGAAGGCGAGCACGGACCGAGGATTTCATATACTCCCAAACTCTAGATTCTGAAGGAGAAGCGTTGACAAACAACACCTGATCTCTCCCTCCAGATATAATATACAAGATAGTGCCAGAGAAGCTTTAGAAGAATGACCTGAATAGATTTTCCCTTCAGGGTCGTTGAACTCGAAGTTGCCCAGCACAACTCAGCGTGCTGGTCAGAGCTTGGTCTATTAATGCCAAAAAACAATAATATCCGAACCATAAAGACTGACTGAACTTGCAAGAGAAGAAAAGGTGTGATCTGCTCTCAATTCCATCATGACAAAGCCTACAAATAGTATCCACGTCAGACCTCCAATGCAACATCTCACTCTATCTAGAGTGGAGAGCTTGTCATGAATAATGAGCCAACTAATAATGCAATGCCTTGGGATAGAGGGAGTGAACCAGAGCAGTTAAAACCAACCCACTCTGGCACTTTTACTTCTCAAAGAGTTCCATGTACTAGCCAAGGAGAATTTCCCCAGTCGAGCTAGCAAACCAAGTCAAAGATGCAGATGGAGATAGAGGTGTTGTAATGCTGTTGGACAAAGAGCTGTGCTCCATCTGTGAAGGGATGCAGATCCAGATGTTGCAGCTTCTGAAGTTCACACACTGACTGATAATATAACCCTAGTGCATGCATTCCACTCACGCACCACCACATCGGAGCTAGGAGAAAGTCTTGTATGTTGAGTATACCGCGTGTCAGTGCTAACGTGGCGTCAAAACCCAATTAAATCAAGCTATTTTGAGAGTTTCTTTCCTTTTAAGATTTATTTTTTTCTTTCTATGTTTTATTAAAAATATTCTAAAAATAATTTAGTCATATTAAATAGCTTGTGACACTACATCGGTATTATCACGTGGTGTACCCGTTCCACATATGACTCTCTTCCGAGCTAGAGATCTTTCTTCGAACGTATGAAGGAAAGAAATGGAGAAAGAAACACAGGTAAAACTTGAAAAAAACTGGCCTTATTATTACCCGAAAGCCTTCCATGGGACAAGGTGCTTCAGTTTGAGTCTCAACGACAGCACAGAAACGACACTACCGAAGTTAACAAATACCGAAGTTGGAATTATTTGTCGGTGATATAAGAGATATATACTTCTAATATATATCTTCTCTTTTTCCTTATTGGGTAGCATATTAATCTAGTCGGTCCATTTCTTCTATAAATGTACTCGACCCCTATGGATAGAGATGCAGAGGCAGCCGAGGTTCGGCATGTGCAACTAAAGGTTCAGCTAGGCATAGCCCGTTTCTCGATTCTTCGAGATTGATCTTCGACACGTCCGGCGGTTTCATCCATGAAAACCCTTGGACCATCCTGGCTAGCAGCGTGACTGTCATAGCTGTCCCGAGCTCCATGGCAATGCAGCCTCGTCTCCCCGAGCTAAAGGATATGAGCCGCAGGTCAGGCTCTGAGAGCGAGACCTCTCTAGAGTTGCACTTGCTCGCGCTTCCTCCGTGACCAGGCCAAAGGTGCCTCTCCGGCCTGAACTCGTAGGGTCGGTCCCAGACATTAGGGTTTCTGCCGAGTCCCATTCGGCTCAGGAGCACGTGGCTTCCCTTCGGGATGCGGTAGCAGGCGATGACTGTATCGGAGAGGGACACATGGGGGACATTGAAGGGTGCGATGGGATGGAGCCGGAAGGCTTCCTTGGCACATGCCTTGATGTAGTTAAGGTTAGGGATGTCATGTTCCTGGACAAGCCTCTCCTTCCCCACAACCCTGTCGAGTTCTTCCACAGCTTTGTTGAGGGTCTCAGGGTTGTTAATCATCTCAGCCATGACCCATTCTGCAGCATTTGATGGATTGTCCACCGCCGCCATCAAGATCTCCTGCGGTTGAACAGACAAATCACTTCAAAACGATAACACTATATGCTTTTAGGTGTCTATATATATACATATATGCGAGCATATAACCAATATCACTTAATTATTTGAGATGATTGAATGTCTCTCTTTATATAAGTATCAGATTTTAATCCTGTAAAGAAAAAAAAACGAGTAAGGGAGATTATGATCGATTAATTAAGAGTATCAAATTATCTCAATCAGTTCATATTAGTCATTTCCCGATGTCAAACAAGAAAAATGTCACTTCTGTGGACGTGCAATATTCTATTGCATGTAAAGCTTACTATTGTCTGACGTACGCACCTTGGTCTCTGCAGTAATCTCTTCCGGTGAAAACAATGGCTTCCCGTGGGCATCCTTAAGCGAAACGAGAACATCGAGCAAGTCCCCAGTCTCGATCCCTTTCAACTCGGTTTCATTCCGGAAACTACGACCATTGTTTTCCCTCCATTTTTGGATCCTCTCTTTTACTATAGGATCGTGGTACTTGAGAATGGTCTTATTAGCTTCCTAAACTATCTTTTCATGTCCATCTAGATTGAGTCCTGCCAAGCAAGGCAAGTAGTCCGATATACAGAAGGCGTAGAGGTACTTAAGCGCTGTGAATACAGCATCCACATGCTCTTCCTCCATGAAAGTCGGAGCTCCATCCTCCACGATCTTCTTCCCGAAATATCTCTGGTCAAACATCAACCTGCGGATCACATTTCCGGCATAGTGCTGGCACGCAGTTCTCAGGTTCACCCACCCAAGGTTCTTGCTCCAACAGTAAATGTACCTATTCAGACCGTGCAGCTTATATAAAACAGTCAAGTCGAATGAGAAACTGATGAACCAAAGGAGATCGATTGCAGTAAACAGTAGGTAAGTCTTTACCTGGCTAGGTTATCAGCTTCCTCGGCTCTCTTATCATGAAGCCATTGATGCCTCGCTGGAGAAACAATCTCCGAGGTTAACACCTTCCTCATTTTCTTCCAGCTCTCACAGTATGGTGTCATGACTGCGGTTATGTATCCGCCGCTGAGTGTGCGAGCAGCCAGAGACAGCGGTCTCGAAGCGAAAACCGCATCTTGACTCTTGAGGAATTCTCGGGCGATTTTAGGGCAAGTTACTGGGATAACGTGCACGTTACCAAGGCGAAAGCACGCAATGTCAGTGCCCATCTCCTTCATGACACCATGGATCCACCGGAATGCTGGCTTCCGTTGAAGCATCTCGGGAATGCAGCCAATGACTGGCCAGGGGACTGGCCCCGGTGGTAGCTGAGCCTTCTTGGGTTGAACCATTCGTTTAGCTAAGAGGATGGATAGCAATAAGAGGAGGAAAGCTTCAATGATGAAAGCCATCCTTTTCCTTGCATAAGGAGCCAATGAAGGGTTGATTATAAGCATGGTCCACAGAATATTTTGATACTTTTATAGGGGCGTGAAAAAACCGGTTTGGGATTGAAACCGGTTCGGAACTGAATTAAACCAAAAGAATTAGTTCAGTATAATAAGCCCAAATTATAACTGGTTTGTTGGGGAAAAACTAGATAGGTTTATGCTAGTTTGATTAACCGGTTCGAATTAAGTGAGTTTTAAAACAGTTTGATTAGTTCCAAAACAATCGAATTGCTTTAGAACCAATAGGATTCGGGTTCAAATTGGTTTTAAAACAATTCGAACTGGTTATGAACCGTATTGATTGGTCATAAAATTATGCATTTGGTATATTATTATTATATTAAAATCGATTTGGTTCTATTCGAACCACTTAACTGTACCAATTATACTTAGAAAATGACTGAATTACTTTCATCTAAAAATCTACATCAAAGTAGAACTGATTCAATCTTGCCGAACCAGTGTTTTGCACACTCCCATTTACAGAGCAGCACTTATATTTTTAGTAAGAGTCTGGATGTTGGGTCGAAGACAATGTCCATTTATGGTATGACATTATTTGTATTCACCTAAAATAATCAATTCAGCTAATGCGGTGTTATGACATGGATTCAACAGGTTGTTGGTTTTGTCCTTTCATCAAAAAAAATCTTAAATGATCATACATCATAATAATATAGTGAGGAAGAACAAATCGAAATTCTTTAATTAGTATTAATTATTGCAACTGCTCGAGTGATTAATGCTAATTTGCATGATTATCACATTTTGATTTATACTTCCTCACGTCACATGGCGTGGTAGGATCAACTAAGAATTGCATGCCTCTCATAAGTGGAACTTTAAAAAAATTTTAGATACTCTCACTTCACAAAGACTTGATGAGAAAAAATCAATTAAATTATTTTGATTGAAAATAATTAAAGCAATAATTAGGGCGATTAACACTAACTTATTTGTTTGTCATAAACTAATTAATATTTTCTCACGCAATATGCTGAGGTAGAATCATTTAAAAATTTCTCTTTTACCCCTCTTCCTGCAATTTTCTTCTAGATTAATGAATTTTCTTTATAAAAAAAAGTAATTAATCACATTCAATTGTAACATAAAAAAAGGGAAGAATTTAAGCCCTCTTTATATCTATATCTATAATCTAAAGGAGAATAACAAACGAGAGTAATTGAGGCGAGTAGGGGTCCTATCCCTACTCTCAAAAGATCCAAGCTTATCCCTCAAAACAAAGTTACACTCTCATTAAACATTCCACGTGTCAGTCACCATTGAGGTGATATCCTTTTTTTTTTTTTTTTGTTTATTGTATCTACATTATATTAGGTTAATTGCCCCCAAAGGTACAAAGTATCGTCGAATTTAATATTACGTCGCGAACTAATTTTTTATTCAGTAAATTACGAATTATGCTTTGTTTTTCTCGATCTATTACATCGTATTTCTGTGTTCATATGGTCTAATTATATGTACTAAATACATAATATGTGGAATTTTCATTCGATAAGATCACTCACCATCAATGTAAGCTAATATTTTATATTATTACATGACATGTCAACCCGCAGCAAAGCATGAGAATATAAGCTAGTATAGATATAAATAGGGAAAAGGTGGGGCCTAATCCTCAATCTTTCTTTACATTTATTTTTTGTCCTCAAGTTTTTGGGTCATATTTAATATTCAACCTTTCTCTTTGATTCAGTTCTAATAATCTATACTATTTTATTACTAAAAATATTATTAAAACCCATTTTTATACCAAAAATATTGTTAAAAATTGATAGTATAAATAACAATAATAAATTTTAAAAAATAATTATTGGACATAACCGAAGGAGAAAGAGGAGGGGACTTGCTGGCGACCATCCCTACCTGTGAAAGGCCGTTAATACTTCATACGATTTTAGGTGACCTTTGAGGTAAAGAGAACTTGCAATTGGTCACCCCTTTCTCTTCATTCTCCGGCTCAGCTTATCAAGTTTTTAAAATTTCATTATTCTTAAATGGTTTTTAAATTATCAAAAATTTTAAATAATTTTCAATAATAAAATAATAAAAAGGACTAAAAGTAAAATTAAAGAAAAAATTGGGGATCAAAACAGACCTAAAAAAGATGTTTGGGGTGGGGGGAAAATAGAAAAGTAAAGAAAGATCGGGACCAAATCCAATTTTTCCTATATAAAAATCAAGAGAAACATGAATCATGTTGGCTATGGAAGTTACATAATGCATGCAAGAACCATTAAATCTTATGTCTATAAAAAAAAAAAAAAGAGAAAGTGTGGTATGTTATAGGTATATCAAATGAGAGTGTTTACATGATGTTACGAGTTAATAAAATTAAGTTATTTTAGAATTATTTTTTTCTTTTAGATTTTATTAAAAAATTATAAAAATAATTGAGTCATATTGACTCATAGCACTACATCCACATTGACGCATAGTATATCTGTTACACATAAAACTCCCTCTGAGGAGGGAAAAAAAAGAGGCTATGATCGAGAAACCTAGGAGGGCCCGCATGGACTCTCTAGCATAAGAGAACAAAATGGGACCTCAAGTAATGCATATAGCCTTCTTTATATAGATATACATGCCAAGAAAAACACGAATCATTTTGGCTACACCTGAAGGATGCTTGAAAGTGATGTAAGATTACAATAACAACACAAGATTATGTTCGGTTACAGATATTTTCCATTCAGTTGTACTTTGATTGTGATTCTGTTACATGTAACTCCTCAAACTAGAGTGACTGAGTAAGTAAGTGAAATTCTTTTTTTTTTTTTCCTACTTGAACTATTAGTATCCAGAAACCTAACAAATTATGACCAATCAAGTTCAATTCAAGAGGGTCTACTAGAGGATAAAACTCTCCCAATGTGAATTTTCTCTATTTACACGACTTGAATTCGATATCTAATTACGTAAGGGAAAGATGTTCCCTACCACCTCAGCCATCCGCTTTGGTGAAAATGGAATTCTTCACCTCTTCCTGTCACAGTCTATTATGATATCAAAGAGTAAATCGGAGAATTTTCCAACCTCGTATGGGCACGTTCTTCCCAATTAAGCCACTTTCTCCCTTGATTCCTCTCTACAACACACGGCCTCGCTAGAACGAGGAAGTCTCAGGTAGAGTGGTGATATCAAGTAGCAATGCCCATGCAATATATATATCCATTCAATAAAAAGCTAACTTCTATCGTCATGCTCGTTTTACTGTAAATTCAAGTATCGTCACGTGGTGAAAGTGCCACGTAAGCATCACCTCGTGGTGCCACAAATTCACCGAAATTGACCAATGTTAGTTTTTTACTGGATAAATGTATCACTTGGGTGTCGTCATGTGGTACCATCACCACATATGAGACTTTCTTCATTGGAGCCGCTATACTTTTTAAATCCCTCTGCAACAAGCACGCATTCAATTTCTCAACTGCATTTTTACGAGAAATAGAGAGTTTTAGAGAGAAAAAAATAGCAAGTCTCTTAAATTACTAAATTTCTCCTTTCCTAAATTAAGGATGGTTTCTCTTATTATAAGAAAGTAAATATTGTTATTGTACATTCCTTGTCATTAAAGAGAAGGTGTTATAAACTATCATTAGAGTAAAATCCTTCTATACATTGTCCGTGATTTTCACTCCGATTCATAGAGAGATTTTTCACGTACTTACCTTCTGTAGTATTAGATTCTCGTCTCTACTTTAGTTGTATCGGGTGTTTCCTACCGCGATCCAGACTCAGACAATTTTCTCCAAGTTCTGGGTCTCTACATTCATTGGACTGTTATGTACCTCTTCCGAGTTCAGGCTATCTTCTGGACATATACATGCTCTGCGGTAGTTATGTATAAGTTAATTCTGATGTTGTTCCTTCTTTTACTGCCCTTGATTGTTCTAGGGAAAATATTTGAGTTCATGCATTGATTTTAAGCGGATTACTGATTCCAATACGACCCCACATATCTAATTTAAATTAATTATATTTGGCTGTTATGCATTCGAGAAATGAAAGAGTAGCACACGTGATCAATATGATCTACTCGCCTAGAAAGAGTCTTGTGTGTAGTGTATAACATCATGACAGTGACTTAAATTTTATTGGTTGTTGTTACTATGTAAGCTCGCATATCCTTCTCTTCTCAATGCTTTCCAAATCCACACCTTAAATGCTCTTCATACCAAAATTTCTGCAACTTTTCTGTAATAGTGCTTCCACTATTTTTTTATATACACCACTGATATTCAAAAACTTATAAGCTAGCTTCTGACCAATTCAATTAAGTTGGGTAAGCTTACTAAGGTGCCAAAACTCTCATAGAATGAGTTTTTCTTTATTTACAAAAATTTGAATCCGAGAACTAATTTACTTAAAGGGAACCATGTTTCAGACAATTTAAACTAATTCATGATGTGGCGGTGCTTTCATGATTTTGTCATTTAACAAACACCACCAGAAATGAGGTCTTGTCGAGCTCCTGGAGAGAGCCTTGTCAGGCTGTCATTCGAGGTCCCCGCAAGGCCATGTGGCTGTGGATGCTGGCAAGCACCCTAACCGCCAAATCTTACATGTCCCTTTGCATCTCTTCTTCTCATCCATGGGTTATCTTAGTGCCTAACCACTATCGATATCCTTGGATGACATCGGTCCATCGAACTAGAGTAGATAATGTCTCTTACCGATTCGAGGTCCAATAAAGTGTACATAAATTTAAAATAGGAGATGAGAGCACACATTTGATTTGACTGAAATATGACATAAACTGCTAGATCTACTGCTTCCAGTACGTACACATGCTGTATGCAGTAAGTATGATATGTCTTGTACTGGGTCTAAATCGTGTGAACTCAACTCATTAAATTCTAAGTACAAAAAGGAAGTATAAGAGACATTATCCATTTTAAACACAGTTCACATCCTGTAGGAAAATACGATCCGCCAATGTGAACTTAATTGAATTAACCCGAACACGACTCAGTCAGAGAGTGCATTCTCTCTAATAGTTGTGTTACTTCAACGAAGGGTCACATTCATTGTGAAAGACCATGGCTTCTCATTCTCATGTAACTACCTATAAACAAAAGAAATGATGGATGGCTAAATGATGTATGTGTGAGATTCACGTGAGAGGAGAAGTTCAAGAGAGAAAATAGAGAAAGATCGGGTTACGTGTTACTCTCATTTGAGATTGAGCTAGAGGGTTCTTGTGCTGTGAATCATGATTGGTTCTCGCTCGACTACGTAGTGAGGATCCACCGCAGGTGTATTGTGTTCTTGAAGGTTACCGGTACGTAATTCGATCCCATACAACAATCTTCAAGATTTAAAAGGTATGCCGACAACCTATCTCGGTATTATGATATGTGTGAATATGGATTTCTTCTATACGGTATATGTATGTGTTTGAAATCGTTTGTTATTGTGTCAAAATCCAACACATCCAAAAAGCACTGCTCAAAGGAAAAGGCGAGCTATTGTGTCTTACCATAACCACAAGGCCTTCCATCACGTGAGATCGTGTAACCTTATCAATTATTGAAACCATCCAAGGGACAAGTTGCTTGAGTTTGAGTCTCAATTACAGCACATGAACAAAGCCAAAGTTGGAATTATTTGTCGGCGAAATAAAAGATAATTGTAATTTCTATTGGGCAATATATAAATTTAATTGATCCCCCACTTTTTTTTTTAAAATTTTTATCAATTTTTAATCTAAGTGATCTTTATTTTTATTTTTATCAATTCTGAATCTCATTGATCTATTTATCCCATTATCTGATATCCCTCGCCCCTATGGATAGAGATGCAGAGGCAGGCGAGGTTCGACACATGCAACCAGTGGATTGGCCAGGCACAGTTCACTTCTTGATTCTTCAAGGTTGATCATTGACACTTCCGGCGGCTTCATCCACGAAAACCCTTGGACCATCCTGGCCAGCAGCATGGTCGTCATGGCAGTCCCAAGCGCCATGGCGATGCAGCCTCGCCGCCCCGTGCTAAAGGATATGAACCGCAGGTCGGGCTCCATGAGTGAGACCTCACCTCCACCTTTGCCACCGGTTGGGAGGTGCCTCTCCGGCATGAACTCTAACGGTCTTTCCCAAACCTTAGGGTTTCTTCCGAGCCCTAACCGGCTCAGGAGCACGTGGCTTCCCTTCGGGATGTGGTAGCCAGCAACGACTGTATCAAATAGGGAGACATGGGGGACATTGAAGGGTGCGATCGGATGGAGCCGGAAGGCTTCCCTTGCGCATGCCTTGATATAGTTAAGGTTAGGGATGTCTTGTTCTTGGACAAGCCTCTCCTTCCCCACGACCATGTCCAGTTCTTCCACAGCTTTGTTGAGGATCGCAGGGTTACTAATCATCTCAGCAATGGCCCATTCCGCCGCATTTGATGGATTATCCACCGCCGCCATCATGATCTCCTGTGATAGAATGAGCAAAATGAAGAGAAGATAAAAAGTGTACGAGGAGTTTTGCGAGTGAGATTGAACCAAAGACCTCAAAGTTATAGGGAGACTGTAATAAATCTTCTCTCTCAATATTGTTAGTGTTCAGGTGCCTAAATATATGGTGCTAGATATTATCCATAAAGGAGAAACTATTATATGTAATAGTTATACCACATAATAGTGCTTATATAATATTACGAACCAATAAAATTTAATTATTTATATGATTGTTTGGATTTAAAAAGATCTTAAAATAGTGAGAAGTTCTCCCCTTAGAAGGGGTTAAACTCTCCAAATTTTTCTTTTACATTCAAAAAATACTAACCCGAGATCATATTTAAAAAGAATATGTCTTAACTATCTCAATCATATATTAGTGAGAAATTCTCATGTGAGCTGAGCTTACCATAGACTACTTACACAAGTACATGTATTTTATAAATTATCAGAGTAAAGTACATGTATTTTATATTATAGCTCACGGCTCCCACAAGAATCTCTATATACTAGTGGTCCCTGAAATAATTAAACCAACTTTTCTAGAGGTAAGTATGATTCATGTAATATTCATATTATGGCTTACTTACCCTGGTCTCTGCCGTGATCTCTTCTGGTGAAAGCAATGGCTTCCCATCGGGATCCTTAAGCGAGATTAGAACATCGAGCAAGTCCCGAGTCTCGATCCCTTTCAACTCGGTCTCATTTTGGAAACTGCGACCACCATTTTCCCTCCATTTCTGGATCCTCTCTTTCACTATAGGATCATGGTACTTGAGAATGGTCTTATTTGCTTCCCTGACTATCTTTTCATGTCCATCTAGATCGAGTCCTGTCAAGCAAGGCAAGTAGTCCGATACACAGAAGGCGTAGAGGTAATTAAGCGCTGTGAATAGAGCATCCACATGCTCTTCCTCCATGAAAGTTGGAGCTCCGTCCTCCATGATCTTCTCCCCGAAATATCTCCGATCAAACATCAATCTCCGGATCACATTTCCCGAGTAGTGCCGGCAGGCTGTCCTCACGTTTACCCTCCCAAAATTCTTGCCCCGTTGGTAAATGTACCTGTTAGACCATGCAGCTTAGTTAATAAGACATGCGGTGGTAAGTTAGGGTTTATAAATTTATACCCGGAGTCTCATTTGATTGGGATATGATAGAGACTGAGGTGAATCGACTTGGGCCATAAACTACTTGTGTCCAACTGATTGATAACAACTAGAGTATCGGGTAACCATTCCAATTTAAATCGAGTAATTAATCTTTGACCAACTAGCCATACTAAATCATATCAAATATCGTGACCCACCTTATCACATCATAGGTAAAGGCAGCATCAAAGCTCCCATGCACCGGAGTCTTTTGTCTAACAGGTATATTACATGACAGTGCTTATATAGTGTCACAAGCCAATAAAATTCAGTTATTTTAATTTTTTTATAAAATGAAACTAAAAAATAAAAAAACTGAATTTTATTAATTTATAATACCACAAAAATATTATCATCATTATATCCATTAAATTCAAAACTATTTCCATACCTTGTTTCTACCCCATACTTCATATATATATATATATATACACACACACGTGTGTGTATGTATGTATTATAATCGCTTCGAGATCCAACCTTCTTGCAGGTTGCCAACACGTGTGGACAGCAATGGACCCCGAGACGAAGACCCGGCCCCGATGGGCAACTTTCCATCAGTGTACACACACACACACACGAAAGCTACACTGTACAAAAAGAATACGCGCACTATACCTGACGAGGTTATCAGCTTCCTCGGCTCTTTTGTCATGAAGCCACCGATGCCTCGCAGGAGAAACTACCTCCGAGGTCAACACCTTCCTCATTTTCTTCCATCTCTCACCGTAAGGTGATATGACTGCGGTTACGTATCCGCCACTGAGTGTCCGAGCAGCCGCAGACAGCGGCCTTGAAGCGAAAACTGCATCTTGCCTCTTGAGGAATTCTCGGGCGAGTTTAGGGCAAGTTACCGGGATAACGTGCACGTTGCCAAGGCGAAAGCATGCAATGTCGGTGCCCATCTCCTTCATAACACCGTGGATCCACCGGAATGCCGGCTTCCGTTGGAGCATCTCAGGGATGCAGCCAACGACTGGCCAGGGGACTGGCCCCGGCGGGAGTTGGACCTGCCTTGATTTCATCGGCCGCTTCTTGAGGTTTCTTAGAGGATCCATGAGTTTTGCTATGTAAAAGAGGATGGATCTCAACAAGAAGATGAAAGCTTGAAAGATGGAAGTCATTTTTTTCCTTGAATGAGAGCCAAAGAAAAGTTATAAGCTTCCACATAATATTTTGATAATCTTATCGAGGGAGTTGGACTTGCATTTATAGTGAGCAGGCCTTGAAGTATGGACAAGACAATCCTTTTATGGAAGGACTTTAACAGGATATGGGCACTCACCAAAATGATAATTAATCGAGATACGAGCTTTGATCCAATGATATAATTCTTCATCTGATATCAAAAACTTATAATTTTGATTTTTGTTATTGAAATTTTTTGATAACGAAGAGTTTATTATCCTCGGTCCATAAATACTCCACAAGTCCATAGATCCAAGTAAGTTCATATGTGAAGTACATATGTAGGTGACTTCGTCAAGGGCTATATTTTCAAGGGAATTCGAACATCTAATTTCATGAATTTTTACATAAGTCGTATGCATGTTCTATTCACTTCAACTAACCTATTGAAATTTTTTTTATAAACATTTATTCCCTCTTGCTCCAATTCTCTTTAAGGAATACTAATGTTTTTATATAAAAATATTTAATCTTATCCCTTGCGAGAAATTCTTGGTTGACCTGAAATTGGTCATGACATGGTCAAGTTAACGAATGATTATTAGACACATCATAATTAAAAAGTGGATACTATTAACAAATAAAAAAGATGATAGATATTTCTTAGTAAATTTTGTAAACAATTTTATATTTACTAAACATAATAAAAATATTTTTGGCTATATTTTTTCAGTTTATAATACTCGTATACAGAAGTCTAACGGACGAACTCAGGACTTGTAAATTATAGGGCGATAGTAGTACTAACAATTCCTTTTTTTTTTTTCCATATAACTATGAACTTGTAACATGAAATACTTCCGCCACATTTTAATGCCCTCATTTGATGAGAAGGTTGCCGATCGATTTCGATTAGCTATGCACGTACGCAAGAACCATTAGGTCTTGTGGCGGCTGGTCGGTAACGGCAAGATCGAGAAACCTAGGACGGCACAAATCTGAAAAGGGTATAAGAGAACAAAATCGCACCTGAAATTTTTGCACATGGACGATAGTTTGCTTTCCGTTTTTACGGCAATATTCGATTTACTCGGGAAAAACGTTTCTAATGACTTGCTCCAATTACAGTGCTTTCATATTCCAATCGCACACAACTTTTGACAAGCAGGAGTTCATCACACTCCAAGATCACCACGACAACAAAAATATAAATGGAGTACAAAATTCGAACACAACAAAAATATGCACGTCAAATTATCTCAACCTTTGAAGCTTAATTCGTTCCATACCGAGTTATGCATCTAGAATATATCCCATTATCTTAGAAATATATATCCCAAAAAACTTATTTCAGGATGAAATTTTACGTGGCCACATTATTACGTGAAAGCAGGTGTTAAAAGTTAAATTTCACATTGATTAGATTAGGGGGTAAATTTGAATTTATAAGAGGGTGGATACCATTGTCAAACAAATTATGCTTTCTATAAATATTAATACGACAAACACAAACACTCAACTGTAAAATCAAATTGAGCATTGTTACAAAGTAAAAATAATATGACTTTGTATTCAATTTATATAATTGATAATTTCGTATGTAGCAATACGGGTCGGCCTAGTATTGATTAAACATAACAACATGATATTTTGGGCTGCTGCATCTGAAAGTTTGCTAATGTGCATATTAAACACACACACCAATTGTCATCCATACTTTCAATCGTGAAACTATATAGATATACTTTATCCACAAAAAATAAAAGACACAAGAAGAAAAACACTGAATTTCCTATATCTTGTAAGTCAGTCCTGAATATTTCAAAATGGCAAATCAAGTCCTATACGTTTCTTGCTGTTACAAGATCGAGTCTTTTCCATTACTTACCATTACTTTAAGTTGACATGGTATTGACACATGAATATTAGTATGATGTGTTAAATTTTTTACGCTAACATGGACAATTTTAATTTGATTTGCACACAACGATGGGTAAAAGAGTAATTGCATTGTTTTGGAATAAAAAAAATAATATTTTTAAATTTGTATGTGCATGTCATATTAAAATTGTTCATATCAGTATCAAAATTCGCCACTTCATATTAATATTTACGTTTCAACGCTACGTCAATCGGTAGATAATGGAAAAAAACTTGATCTTATAACGGTGGACAATATGCAGGACTTAATTTGCAACTTTAAAACATCTAGAATTGACTTGTAAGCATGGTTGTTAAACTTGTGAGTTAATTGATAAGCTCAGCTGAGTTTACGCATTTAGTGGATAGAATCATGTTAATTCGTAGTAAAATCGGATATTATGATACACTCCGTAAACTCGATTCATTCAATCGGTGAATCAAACAAATGGTCCACTCTTAGTGATAATAAGCATCATCTTTCGGTTAGGAGTTATACTACTTATTGTTGACGATGTCATATTCTCATTTTCAACTAGAATGAATGTCCTTTTAATTGCATTTCATTTATTTAATTTGCTGCTATGAACCCTTTTTTCCTGTGATTGATTCTACGAACCTTAGTTTTCACTGGAATGCAAGCTATTATGTACAGTTGAACTGTTTTCCACGAAAATAAGAAACATTTTACGGGCGGTAAATTTCTTCGGGTATTTTGTGACCGCTACTTTCTTATTTTAGTTCTGTCCACATATTTTAAAATTGTTCGGTTGATTAACAGTGGATCAAAAATTGCTGTAATCGCTATTTGTTGCTTGATTCTTGCTTGTAGGCATTTGCGACTCTTCCTACTTCTTGAAGAATACAATTTGGAAATGTCATGTAAAAGTAGACTTTGAATTGAACTTATTTGGACCTTAGTCTGTTGAACTTATTTTATAGGATTATTGTGGCATGATGAACATGGATGTTGAGTGGAAATCGTGGAAATAGATTCTCTTTTGAATTTGGGTTATTCTAATTTTCTGTAATATCATTTCAAATTAAATTGGAATATTTTTGATAATTGTGTAAAAGATTGATTATTTGCATGCTTTTCAGGCCTATATTTGAATAAGATAATTGAGTTTGACTTGGTTTATATGCTTAATTATGCAATCTTTCCTTGTTGAACATAACGGAGTTGGCATTGTTAAAAGTCAGGGCATTTTAAGAATGTTGATACTCTTGAGGTATTTTGTGATGTAGATATATATTGGAAGATCAACCGGGCCTCAAAGATGAATCCCAACTAAAGACAGAAGCTGAATAGAAGAGCAGAACAGTAGGGGCCGCGACACAGGATCGCGGCACCAATGAAGCCAGTGAAGAAGGATCGCAGCACAGGACCGCAATCCTAGACAGCTCAGCAGCGAACTCTGGAGATTAATTACCGAATCGAAATCAGTCAACCCAAATATTACACAGAATATTTCTAGGCTGAATTAGAAATATTTGGGGGATAAAAAGATTGCGATTCAACTCAGCCGGGAAAGAGAGAATCTTGCAAGATATGAAGAAGGTTACAATATATTGTAAAGATATTTTCAAATATTCTCCAATCTCTATAAATAGACCAGCAAGCAAGATGACCAGTGAGAATAGAGATCCATCCAACATTCAGTTCCAGATTTCTTTTGCTACGAGGAGATCAAGAAGCTCGTGATCAAGAGGAAGGAAGGGGAGCACTTCAAGACGGCTCGAGGCTCGAGAGATCGGCATCGGCTTATCTAGAGTTTTCTCTTTTCCCTTTCTTTTCTATTGATTCACGATGTATTCCAATTTCTTCTTCGTAGTTGTTTTCAATTCCATCATGAACTAATTCCCTATTTCCTAGGGCAAGCAATGAAACTCTTTTCTATTTTCTAAGTTCTTCCCTTTCTCTTATATGTGATTAATTACAACCGTGTTACTTATACTATTCTCGAATTTAAAGCTTTCTGATTGACTGGCCACCAATTAGATCGAATAGGAGAGATTGATGAACTCGAGAGAGGGAGTCGAAATCACGCCGGAGATAGTATAACTTAGGATAATTCACGCCGAGAGGTCGGGATTATTTGTGAGAAGTATCGAGAGATTAGCCGATCACCCTAGGTATCCAAATTAGGGTTCGAACTCAATGGGTTTCTTAATATTAATTGCCTAGAGATAGAGTGATTAGTATCGTCCTAGAAACACGTCCTTGTTAAGCCGAGAGGTAGGCAAGGAGACACAAAACCCTAGGATAGTAACACCGTAGTCAATTGCATATAGAGATCGGGATTGGATTTAGAAGTAGAATTGAGGGAAGTTGTGAGCCCTAGGTTCAATAAACTGATTGAATTTCTTCTAATTGCTTCCGATTTACCTTTCTTGTTTTCATTAAATTCCCATCTAATTTCGCATTGCCTAGCTTGGCTAGATTGTTTGGTTTATTGCTTAATTTGATTGACTTAGATCCTCGTGGGAACGATCTCGATATTCATCATTTTATTACTTGCGCGATACGTATACTTGCGTGCCTTTTTGGTTATCTATTTTTATCGCAACAATTTTCTATGATATAATTTGAAAGTTATATGATATCTTTTTAATTTGAATTTTACGTTTCTAATGACTCACTCCAATTATGGAGTTTGCCTTTTCGATTGACTCGTGCCATCTCATGATGGGGACAAATGGGGATTCCTCACATTTGGCTCGTGCGTATGAGGGAGCCCATTAGAGCCACCCGTTTTGCCTGGAAAATTGTCCTGTTTGTACAAAACTTTTTACGCTTAAGTATAAAATTTACTTTTTAATTCAATGCTATAAAATACTTTTAAAATATAACATTTTAATACAAACAGTTAAGTTTTTACTAATACGGTTAATTGGGCTAATGTAATAATGTGATGTGGACGATGCACCAGGTGCTGGCGTGAAAATTTACTTAATATGATATTATAAATAAATTTAAATTATAAAAATAATAATAAATAAATGAAAATCTGAATTTCAAAACAAAAAATTAATTTTAAAATAAAAATAAAAATTCACTTTAAAATACAAAAAAATGGGAAACTGATCTGAAAAATAATAGCACTGGATAGATTTTGAACAGTCGATAAAATATCCCAAATCAATTCAAAACGATCTAGAATTTTCAAGGACCGATCCTTAAACTTTTCCAACACCGAAGACCATCCTAAAATACACAAAATACGTTAATAAAAGAACTGAAAAATTTGGAATATGGGTTGAACATATTTTAAAAGGTTGAAAAATGACCCAAATCGATCCTAAACAATCCGGAATTTTCAAGAATTGAAACTCTAGACTCTACCAAAACTTAAGACTATCATAAAACACACAAAATACATTAGAAACAAAGCTGTAAAAATTGGAATAGATGCTGGACATATTTTAAAAAGCCGATAAATGACCTGAATCGATCCGAAACAATCTAGAATTTTCAAGAACCGGCCTCTAGATTGTACCAAAACCTAAAACCATCCTAAAACACACAAGACACATCAGAAACAGAACTGAAAAATTCAGAATAATGGCAGCACATGTTTTAGAAAGCTGATAAACGATCCTAAATAGATCCAAAATGATCCAGAACGACCACTAGACTCTACTAACACATAAGACCATATTAAAACGCACAAAATACCTCAGAAACAGAACTGAATAATTCAAAATAGGGGCTGGACAGCTTTTGGAAAGTCAATAAATGACCCCAAATCGATCCGAAACGATCTAAAATTTTGAAAAACTAATCTCTACACTCTACCAATAGCTATGACCGTTCTAAAATATAGAACATATATCAGAAATAGAACTAAAAAATTGGAGAGGAAGAGATACCGGGAGGGAGTGGATCGGAGAGGGAGACAAAATTGAGAGAGAGTAGGTTGTGACCAATGTTCTAGGCCACAGTGATTGGTAGGGGTTACTACGCTTCTCGTAAAATAATCGGGGCTTGGGAAGAAGATGAGCAATGCTCCGAGCATTGTTTACTCCCATTCCCCTTTTCCCCCCAATTTTTGAAATTTATTTTTATTTTTTTAGCTAAATGTAAAATATAAAATAATAAAAATAAAATAACATAAAAATATAAATTAAAAACATAAAATTAATTTATTCTAAATTTTTTAGTTATGTTTTTTTAATGTGTTTTGTATATTTTAGGATACTCTTAGGTTTTGGTAGAGTCTAAAGGTTGATTCTTGAAAATTCCGAATCGTTTAGGATCGATTTGGGGTTATTTATTGAATTTCTAAAATTTGACCAATTTCTATTCTGAATTTTTTAGTTCTATTTCTGAGGTATTTTATGTGTTTTAGTATGATCTTAAGTGTTGGGTAGAGCTTAGAGGTCTATTCTTGAAAATTCCGGATCAATTAGTATCATTTATAGATCTTTTAAAATCTGTCCAGCACCTATTCCAAATTTTTCAGTTTTGTTTCTGATATGCTTTGTGTGTTGTAGGATGGCCTTTGGTGTTTGTAGAGTTTAGGGGTCGTCAGTTCTTGAAAATTAGGAATCATTTTGGATTGATTCGAATAATTTTTCAATCTTTTAAAATCTGTCTAGTACCTATTCCAATTTTTTAGTTATGTTTCTGATCTGTTTTGTGTGTTTTAGATGGTCCTAGGTGTTGGTAGAGTCCGCGGGCCAATTCTTGAAAATTCTAAATTATTTTGGATTGATTCGAGTCATTTTTCGATACTTTAAAATCATCCAACCCATATTCTATATTTTTCAGCTCTATTTCTAATTTGTTTTATGTGTTTTAGGATGATCTTAGTTGTTGATAAAGTTTAGGAATTGGTTTTTGAAAATTTCGGATTGTTTCATATTGATTTTGGATGCTTTATAGATTTATTAAAACCTATCCAGTCCTATTTCGAATTTTCCTGATCAGTTCCTGATTTTTTTATGTTTTAAAGTGGATTTTTTTATTTTAAAATTATTATTATTATTATTATTATTTTTTTTTATACTTTAAATTTATTTATGGTGCCACGTTAGTACTTGGCGCATTGTCTACATCACATTATCATATCAGCCCAATTAATAGTGTTAGTGAAAATTTAATAGTTTGTACCACAACCTTACATTTTAAAAACATTTTGTAGCATAGAGTTAAAAAATATTTTGTACCAAAACATTACATTGACGAAAGGTTTCGTACTAACAATGTAATTTTTCCAGGTTTTGCCCAACAAAAAGGTGCTTTACTTTATCAAGATAAAGACATCGATAGTCTTATATGATTATCAATTTTTATAAGTGAGTTTTTAAATATTTTAAAATAAAAAAGAAGTCATATATGTTGCGTCCATTACAATATCAAGTTATTTCTGTCACTTATCGTTACTTTAACCTTATGTGTCTCAATACCACATCAGTTAAAAGTAATAGTAGACGATAAAACAGACTCAATGTTATAATGGGGTAATATATAAGACTTGATTTATCACATTGAAACATTTATAACTCACGTACGTAAATCAATAAACATATAAAACTCATGATGCCTTTTTTCTCCTTCTTTATCATAGATATATTACTCACTATAAATTATAAAATAAAATATTTAGGTTAGGGTGTTTAAAAATCGGATCAATGTTCGAATTGGTTCCAAGTCGAAAATTAGGTTCTGTTTGATATCCTAAGTTCGATTTAGAATGACTCGATGAAGAAAATTGAATTGTTATAAACTGATTACAACAATTTGCACTTTAGTAAATAACTTTTCCGACGGATACTAGCCATCACATATTCCCTTGTCAAAAATTCAATTTCGATGGATTCCCGACAGACAGTATTCTATATGAAAATAATTAACTATCTATGACAGCTCGTGACAGATTACTGGCGAATAATACCAACATCCTCTATTTTCTTGAGTTTGCCATAAAATATCATTTCAATTTCTTAGCTGCTCTTCTTTTTTATCCAAACTACTAATATCTATAAATTCAATAGGTCACAAACAATTTAGTTCGAGCCAGAAAGATCTACTAGCAGACAAAGCTCTCGTAAGTTAAATTTTATATATTAATAAAATTTAAACTCGAGACCCTACTTAATGAGAAGATACATCCTTCCATTTCAAACAATTCATTTTTCTTGCCTTCTCCTTTTTGTTCCCATATGATCGTCCAAATTCGTTCTTTTTTGTCACTGCAATTAATTATCTCGACCTAATCCAGGCATTATATATTTGATGATGTGAGTTGCACTTTAAAAGATGGAAAAATTGACCCGTGAGGAGGAGCTTTCAAGCAGCGGATGGAGCCATATTATTTAACAAATGGCCTTTCTAGACGGACGGACATGAATGCGATTCAATTTAGTTATTCTTTTCTCTAGGACGGGTTTACAAAATTCAATTAAAGGAGCACAATCCAACGCTGTAAGAGGGTAAGATGATGAATTTAATTAGGTGCACAATAAGATGATTTAATAAAAAATAAAATTTAGTAAAATTTATATAATATTTCATGTGATTTCTTAAATTAGGATGAAATTATTCGCTAAATCCATCACTGCAAAAAAATAACTAGATGTAGATTCGATTACCATGTGATTCTTTCACCTCCTTCTAAAATTATGTGTCTCATTTGTACACCGAGAAAACTGAACTTGGGTGAGAATAAGTCAACAGCTAACGTGGAATATATGAGAGGATTTTCTGTGTATCGGGTATATTATCTGACAGTACTTATGTGTGTCACAAAGTAGTAAAACTTATCAATTTTAATATTTTTTTGTATAAAATCCTTAAAACATAATAAAAATAACTAATTTTTATTAATTTATAATATCAGGTAAGTACTATAACATGTTATGTCCGTTACATACAAGATGTTCTCCCAATATACACAGCTATTGTAAGGATAGAAGCTGCATAAAAAAGCTTCCATGAAAGCCCCAGTTGATCTCAAACATCACATTTCCTGAGGACCTTAATCCCCTTCCAACGGGACTCCATGTAATACGACTCATGGTCCTGCCCCGCACTTGAAGTAGTGGAAAGTGCCTCCCCGGCCCGGAGCCACGAGCTTGAGCTCCCTGTTGATGTAGACGCTCAGCCGGGAGCCGTCCACATCATGGATCACGTTCAATGTGAACCACCGGTCGTAGATGTTCGGGACCACAATTCTCTGGTTGTAGCAGTACAGGGAGCCATTGTAGACCCTAAGCATGAGGGTCGTGTTGTGCGTGCTCGCACCGAACACCTGCATTATACAAACTCCAAACGTTCCATACGGGACGTACCCGTGCCCCTCGAACTGCCACACCCCCGATGAATAGTTGTAACCCTGTGTCATGTCGATCCGGTCGAATGAACAGGTACATAGTAATTAGGCATGCACGCACACATATATGTAAAATTACCACCAGAGGTTAGGAGGTTCTCCTGTGCCTAATAAGTCCAGTCCCTTTACCGTCTATCCGATGTGCAATTTAGTATACTCAATACCCGACCTTATGTGGCAACATGGCCTGCATCCATAACGTGTCTTTAAACATCTATCCTTAACAACCGACTTGAAGCCCGGTATTTTCCATCTGGTCTCGGATAGGGAGGACGAACTACCACAAGATAGGCTCTTTTCTCCCATCCTCGGGTAACAACTTCTTCGAGTTTGGTTTTCACTTCTGTACCTGATAAATTGACCATGAGCTGAATATTTTTCTTCAATGCTCGGGTCTAGCCACAATTCGCTCATAAGAATTTGAACTCATATTTATCTAAAAGTTTAAATTTATAGGTGATGGTACTGATAGGGACCTTCAATCTTTATTGAATTGAAAATAACGGTGCTGCCATTCGAGAGGTAGCCAGACTCTCCCAATACAAGAAAAACAATGAAATAACAATAAGACATAAAACTCATCAATTCTCCTCCCCGAAATGATCCTAAAGACACTCTATAAATATCAAGTCCTTAAAAACTAAATCAGGAAACATCCTTAAATGCCCATAAAGAATTTATTCAAATAACCAAAATAACCGAAATAAATAAAGTAGCCATAATAATCCTAAGGTTCTATCAGGTACCAAATTCTTCTCTGGCAAGTCTTATACTATATTGTCGTGTGCAGACAAATACTAAGGATTGAATCCTATATGAGATAAATAATAAAAAGAATCCTGGTGCATGAGAAATATTATGTACCACTACTAATAAATTTAGATTTTGAAGTGGACATTGACCCAATTTTTTATAGCAGTCATAAAAATTTTACAATATGCATAAGCTTAAGAAAAACCAAGAAGGGAAGCGCTGCTAGGCAGAGATGTTACGCACATTGAAGATGATCTCTGTACGAGGTTTAGTGGGACTGCCTTTGGACAGAGGGTTATCCGTAGAGTAAACCCATAGCTTGTGGACTCCATTCTCGAAGTTGTAGCGATCGCTCACGGGCAAGTTGTAGGGCTTCTGGATGTGATAGTCGGTCAAGTTCACCAGCGGAAGACTCGTGAACCTGAGGGTCAAGTCCACGTGCGACCCGAATGTGAGTTGCAGCAATTGCAGAAGGGAAAGAGCTAGGAGTGAAGGAGCCAGAGTTGAGATACAGGGTTGAGCTCCCACTAATGAAGTCCTCTGCTTTCTCAGTTCAATTGGCATCTGTTCAGATGAGGGGTATACATATATGTGTGTGCATATATATATATATATATGTACATGTGTCATTATAAGGAAGAATGGTAGGTGGCTGACTCAACTTTAAATTTCCAAGGTCAACAAATATAAATTTGCACTTTTTTTGCTAATTAAAGTTATATTAATAATAAAGGACAAAAGACAGCATATCAGATTGTTCTAGTGTGTATCTTGGGTTTCGGAGGCAAAAAAAGCCCGTCCACTCCATCAAACACACAAAGGCCTGACAGTTTTGTACGAAATGCATCTCTTGACAGCCTATCTGCTAGTTGATTGCTTTCCCTACTAATCCACAGACAGTCCCAACTTTCAAAAAATCGCAAGCAACTTCTGATTTCGCCTACGATATCCCTGATTTCGCCTACAAAATATCCTTGATTTCGACTTCGGCTTGATGATTTTCATGCACCGCCTCAATTAGAGTAAGCGAGTCTGATCCAAACTTTAATTTCTTCCATTGTCTATTGGCAACAATCCTGATAGAGTTGAGAACGGCCTCGGCTTCAGCATGCAGAGGGGTGATCATTTGTTTTCTTTCGGTCCAAGCGCAGAGAATTTGAATGTGGTGGTTGCGGGCCACCCCTGCCATTCGAAATCTTGGCTTGACCGTGCGGCATCTGAGCAAACTCGAATTGTCCCTATCGGGCATGTGAAGATATGTTTCTGGTCCATTGTCTTCTAGGCTTGCTGCTCCATACCTCTTTGCTTGTTCTCTGTCGAGTCCTCTTGATATATTCTGCTAATTTTTGCCACAAAAGCCATCAAATTAGGTTTTTGACCATTATGACAAATTGCATTACGCATGTCCCACATGTATTATAACAGGATAGAGCCAAATAGAGCAAAATCTGTAGAGTTGATCTCATTAAGCACAAACTCTTTTTGTGGTTCGATGATGAATTTGATACAATTCATCATCGACTCCTGCGGGTGTGGGATGGTCCATAGTTTTCACGGTGACTCTCTCCAACTGACTCGATAGAACAAACATTCCCCAAATAGGTGTTTGAACTGGTCAGATCCTATTTTACAGATAGGGCATATTGCATCCCCATCTGAAATCCAGGGGAGACATTCGTTCACCACTCTCCATAAATGGATTTTGTACTTGTCATGTAAAGTCTTTTCCAAAAATCAGAGTTAATAGTGGAGGGACTATATCCTTTGTCAAGTAAATAGAAGGATCTCACCATGTGCACTCCTAAAGGGTTTGGTTACTAGATGTAATCATCCTCCATATCTTGCTGAGTAAGTGGGATAGCTTTTATAGCCTCAGCAGTAGAGCTAGAGAAAAGCTGATCAATAACTTCTCTATTCCATCTCTTTGGGTCAGTTAGAATTAGATCACTTACCTTGAGTTCAAGATTAATAACTGATGGTTCGAGAGCAGAGGTAGTTGAGTGTGTAATACCTGGAATCCAGTGATCTGTCCATACCTTGGTTGAGTTCCCATTTCTAATCTTTCTAACTGTTCCTCTTTGGATTGTATTCGTGCAATCTTGGAGCCCTTTCCAAACAAACGAGTAATTATGCTTAATTCGATTTTAGGAGTCTAGGAAGTTACCATACTTGGCAGTCATCAAATTCATGACTGTGTTGGATGTTGCTTTTGTGAGAGCCCAAGCTGTTTTGGATAGTAGTGCTCTATTTTGATCCTCTGCTTTTCTAAATCCTAAGTCGCCCTCTTCCTTACGTTTGCAGAGATAATCCTAGGTCTTTGGGGCAAAATAGTGACTGGTGGAGTTAGTTTTCTCCCACCAAAACTTACAGCACATTTGGTCAATCTTTCTAAGGTCAGTTTTGGTATTTTAAATAGTGACATTGAATAGCTGGGAACATTACTAAGAGATGATTTAATCAATGTTGCCCTACTTACCCAGGATTGAGCTTTAGCCTTCCATGAAGCCAACTTTGATCTCTTTTTGTCCAGAATAAATTGAAATGTTTTTGACCTTTTCCCCTTTATAAATAGGGGGTTACCTAAGTATTTAGTGTCCATTTTCAACCTTTTCATCCCCATAATGCCCTTGATTTCTCTTCTTGCTTGAGCTGTTGTGTTTCTTGAAAAATAAAAACCAGATTTAGCATAGTTGATCTCCTACCTGCGCCATTGGCAGAATTTTTCTAATGTAGCCTTGCAATGTGTAATATTAGTTAGGTCAGCTCTACACACGAGAAGCAAATCATCGACAAAGAATAGATGTGATTCTGTGGGACCACTTCTGCTGATTTTCACTCCCCTGATCTCTCTACTCTGTTAAGCTCTGTGTAGCATCATGGAGAGTGTTTCCATTAAGATGATAAATAGGTAAGGTGATAAAGGGTACCTTACCTAAGACCTCTTGTAGGTTTAAAGAGACCTCTTGTAGGTTTAAGGAAACCTCTGGGGGAACCATTGATTGTGATAGATATGGATGTGGTGGCAATACATTACTGAATCCAATGGATAAAAGTATGGTGGAAGCCTAGATTTTTTTAGAATTCCTACTAGAAAATTCCATTCCACTTTGTCAAAAGTTTTTGAAAGGTCAATTTTCATAGCTGCCCACCCTTTTTTTGCTTTTGCTTTTGCTTTTGTTTTCTTCATGAAATGCATGACCTCTTGCGCTATCATTCCATTTTCAATAATTCAGCAACCTTCTATCAAAGATGTTTATTTTGGAGCAATGATCTGATCCAAAAATGGTTTCAATTTGTTTGCAATGATTTTTAATATAACCTTGTAGCAAACATTACTAAGACTAATAAGCCTAAATTCATTAAAGGTACAAGCCCCTTTAGCTTTTGGGATTTGCGTGATGAAAGAGTTGTTCCATTGCTTAAGAACATGTCCATTCCTAAAGAAACTTTGGATTGCTTGTATAAAGTCTGGTCTAATGATATGCTAGTAGTGTTTATAGAAATAGGGGACATACCATCTAGCCCAGGAGCTTTAAGTGAAGGCATTGATCTCATTGTTCTAGTAATTTCCTCCTCATTTAGAATGGCAGTGAGTTGTTTATTCTCTTCTTCTTCTATTATTGACCGGAAAAGGCCTTCCATATCCTCAGGAAATCAAGCTTGAGGGGAAGTGAAAGAACTTTGTATTTCTGTCCCCTCATTGTATCCATAGTTCTCTAGACTTATGTCTCCATAACCAGTCCTTTCTTATAAGTTGTTCTTCCAATTCCTTTTGTAACCTGATTTCCTTGCTGGCTGTTTTCTACAGTTGGCTCATCTTTCTGTATTCTATCTAGTTTCTGATGGAGCTGTTCAGTTTGCCGATGGATGCATCCAAAAGAAGATTTGTTCCAACTTATCAACCTTTTCTTCATCTCTTTAAGCTTTCCTGAGAATTTATACGACCTTGAGCCTACAATTGAGTTAGACCATGCATCTCTAATAATGTTTGTACTTTCTTTCTCCCTAGTCCACATGGCCTCGAACCTAAAAGGCTTAGGTCTCGATTCATTCTCGATCTAGAGTCTTAGAAGTATTGGGTTATGGTTTGACTTTACTGCTAGTAAGTGTAAAACCCTAACTTTAGGAAAAAGAATCCTCCGCTGATCATTCCCCAAGATCAATATAGCCAGAGTTGGAGATGAAATTTTCTAGGTAGTTGCAGGAGCTACTATCTGCTGGTCTGCCTCCTCTTTTTCATTTTGGGTTAGAATCTCATTAAAGTCTCCTATTAGAGCCCAAGGTCCATTATATTTTCAGCCATAGTGTTTAGCTTAGCCCAAAAAGAGTTTTTCAACTTTGTGTATGGTGGGCTGTAAACACACATTAGAAACCATTTAGATGGAAGAATTTCATGCTCTATGCTCACATGTATCATGAACGGATTTTGATGTAAAATTGTTACCTTAATTTCTTCGTGCCACAATAGGCACAGTCCTCCTATAGCATTGTCCGCCTCAACGTAACATACGCCGTTTAAATGGAGCTTTCCTGCTATTTCCAAGCATCTCTTTTCACCCACCTTTGTTTCTACAAGAAAAATCAAGCTGGAATTGTATTTATTTCGAAGGGACTTTAGTTGTCGAATTGTCAGGTTCCCTCTTACTCCCCGACAATTCCATGCAAGGATATTCATGGGGAAGGTGGGGCCATGGTAAGGCCCACCTCCTTGGCCATTTGGACTTTGTTAGAGTTAGTTGAATCCATTGGTTCCTCCACGAAATATTCCTTATGACTCCTTGGATAGACTCTGTTTTTTATTACGTCAATTTGCAAATTGGCCTCATTTATTTCCTCCATCGACAATCTGTGAAGGAAGGTCTCATACGCAGTAGTTCCATTCCGCAATTTCTCATAACTGAGCTCTATCTTCCTTTTCTTCGTGCCCATTACTAGGAATTCATATCTCCATTTTTCCATCAACCTTATTTTTCTATCTTTCCCCATCTTTTTCACATGCATTTAACATCCACTCTTCTTTGATCTATTTTCCAGGGTACATGCACATCTTATTCGGTGGAAGATTGGAAGATTGAAGTGAAGATAAGAACATATGCAAGGTAATTTTGTTCCTTATATTTCATTAGTTTTATTTTCACTTCTCCCTTATAATATATATCCTTCTTTCTCATTTTCCAATTTCTTTGCCCATGTATATACAGATATAATTTTTCAAGACCAGGTTTGTCGGATGGAGCGAGGAGTTTGTGAAGTTCGGAGTGTATTTAAGTCTTCTTATGATTTTATTTTAATTGTTATGTTTAATGTAGCATTAATTATTAGGAACACTGTAATATATTTTATTAGTATATATACCATAATTTTTATTTTTTGTGTATTAAGTTTAATTATTTGTGTGTCACGGAACAAATCCAATTGTAATATGCATTATATGTACATGCGTTATATTTATTACAACATTAAAAAGTTGGTAACCCTAAAAAATCCAAAAATTACACAAATCCATAAAACATGTGGTGTATATTTTTGAACACACGGTAGAGAAAACCCTTGCATTCATCTCGAATTCTCAATTGTCTCACCATCTAGCCAACAAATAGTTTCTTTGCATGTTCTCATGAATTATTCGACAAACAAGGGAGTTCTTTTTTTTTTTTTCCAATGAAAAAGGGTCAAATTTTCTCAATTTTCAACGGGAATTCGACAACTTTCTGACTGGAACGTCCTTTGGAAATTAGGGGAATCAACTGACGGACAATATTTCTCGGTTGTTGCACGAATTTACCGAGTGATAGTATTGTATCGACTTTCTCCCGAATTAAGCGAGATAGACTAGTCTCTCGAATTATTCACGGATTATCCAACCTCTGTCCCTGGGGTCAGAAAATGCAACCGGGCCTTTATAGAGGGAGCTGTTTTTCATGAAAAGTTGTCGATTTTTCAGAATTTTTGACAAGAATTCTATCACTTTTTGACCTTGCTGTCATTCGAAATTTGGAGGAATTCTTGTAGTGAAATGGAGAAAGAAACAAAGGTAAAAACTTGAAAAAAAACTGGCCTTATTATTACCCCAAAGCCTTCCATGGGACAAGGTGCTTCAGTTTGAGTCTCAACGACAGCACAGAAACGACACAACCGAAGTCGACAAATACTAAAGTTGGAATTATTTGTCGGTGATATAAGAGATATATACTTCTAATACATATCTTCTCTTTTTCCTTATTGGGTAGCATATTAATCTAGTCGATCCATTTCTTCTGTAAATGTACTCGACCCCTATGGATAAAGATGCAGATGCAGCCGAGGTTCGGCATGTGCAACTAAAGGTTTGGCTAGGCATAGCTCGTTTCTCGATTCTTCGAGATTGATCTTCGACACATCCAGCGGTTTCATCCATGAAAACCCTTGGACCATCCTGGCTAGCAGCGTGACTGTCATAGCCGTCCCGAGCTCCATGGCGATGCAGCCTCGCCGCCCCGAGCTAAAGGATATGAGCCGCAGGTCAGGCTCTGAGAGCGAGACCTCTCTAGGGTTCCACTTGCTCGCGCTTCCTCCGTGACCAGGCCGTAGGTGCCTCTCAGGCCTGAACTCGTAGGGTCGGTCCCAGATATTAGGGTTTCTGCCGAGTCCCATTCGGCTCAGGAGCACGTGGCTTCCCTTGGGGATGTGGTAGCCCGCAACGACTGTGTCGGAGAGGGACACGTGGGGGACATTGAAGGGTGCGATGGGATGGAGCCGGAAGGCTTCCTTGGCACATGCCTTGATGTAGTTAAGGTTAGGGATGTCATGCTCCTGGACAAGCCTCTCCTTCCCCACAACCCTGTCGAGTTCTTCCACAGCTTTGTTGAGGATCTCAGGGTTGTTAATCATCTCAGCCATGACCCATTCTGCCGCATTTGATGGATTATCCACCGCCGCCATCATGATCTCCTGCGGTTCAACAGACAAATCACTTCAAAACGATAACACTATATGCTTTAGGTGTCTATATATATATATATATATATATATATGCATATAACCAATATCACTTAATTATTTGAGATGATTGAATGTCTCTCTTTATATATGTCTGGGATTTTAATCCTGTAAATAAAAAAATTAATGAGTAAGGGAGAATAAAATCGGTTAATTAAGAGTATCAAATTATCTAAATCAGTTCATATTAGCCATTTCTCGATGTCAAACGGATACTAGAAAAATGTTGCTTTTGTGGACGTGCAATATTCTATTGCATGCAAAGCTTACTATTGTCTGACGTACGTACCTTGGTCTCTGCAGTAATCTCTTCGGGTGAAAGCAATGGCTGCCCGTGGGCATCTTTCAGCGAAATGAGAACATCGAGCAAGTCCCGAGTCTCTATCCCTTTCAACTCGGTTTCATTCCGGAAACTACAACCATCATTTTCCCTCCACTTTTGAATCCTCTCTTTTACTATAGGATCGTGGTACTTGAGAATGGTCTTATTCGCTTCCTTAACTATCTTTTCATGTCCGTCTAGATCGAGTCCTGCCAAGCAAGGCAAGTAGTCCGATATACAGAAGGCGTAGAGGTACTTAAGCGCTGTGAATAGAGCGTCCACATGCTCTTCCTCCATGAAAGTCGGAGCTCCATCCTCCACGATCTTCTCCCTGAAATATCTCCGGTCAAGCATCAACCTCCGGACCACATTTCCGGCATAGTGCTGGCACGCAGTTCTCACGTTCACCTGCCCAAAGTTCTTGCTCCGATAGTAAATGTACCTATTTAAACCATGCAGCTTATATTAACACTCAGGTCGAACGAGAAAGTGATGAACCAAAGGAGATCGATTGCAGTAAACAGTGAAGAATTCATGGGGTTGGTAAGTCTGTACCTGACTAGGTTATCAGCTTCCTCGGCTCTCTTATCATGAAGCCATTGATACCTCGCCGGAGAAACAATCTCTGAGGTTAACACCTTCCTCATTTTCTTCCAGCTATCACCGTATGGTGTTATGACTGCAGTTATGTATCCGCCGCTGAGTGTGCGAGCAGCCACAGACAGCGGCCTCGAAGCGAAAACCGCATCTTGACTCTTGAGGAATTCTCGGGCAATTTTAGGGCAAGTTACCGGGATAACGTGCACGTTACCAAAGCGAAAGCACGCAATGTCGGTGCCCATCTCCTTCATAACACCATGGATCCACCGGAATGCTGGCTTCCGTTGAAGCATCTCGGGAATGCAGCCGATGACTGGCCAGGGGACTGGCCCCGGTGGTAGCTGAGCCTTCTTGGGTCGAACCATGAGTTTAGCTAAGAGGATGGATAGCAATAAGAGGAGGAAAGTTTCAATGATGAAAGCCATCCTTTTCCTTGAATAAGGAGCCAACGAATGGTTGATTATAAGCATGGTCTTCAGAATATTTTGATACTTTTATAGGGATATGTAAAAACCGGTTCGGGATCCAAACTTGCTGGTTTGGAATTGAATCGAACCAAAAGAATTAGTTCTGTATAATAAGCCCAAATTGCAACTGGTTTGTGAGGAAAAACTAGATAGGTTTACACTAGTTTGATTAGAATTAAATGAGTTTTAAAACAATTTGATTAGTTCAAAAACTATCGAACTGTTTTAGAACCAATACGATTTGGGTTCAAATTAGTTTTAAAACAATTCGAACTGATTGTGAACTGTATCCATTGGTTTTAAAATTATGAGTTTCGTATACTATTGTTATGTTAAAACCTGTTTGGTTCTATTGGAACCGATTAACCGTACCGATTATATTTAGAAAATAACCTAATTTCTTTCATCTAAAAATCTGCATCAGAGTGGAACTGATTCAGTATTGCCTAACCAGTGTTTTGCACAGCCCATTTATAGAGCAGCACTTATCATTATATTGAGAGTGGCTGGATGTTGGGTCGAAGACAATGTCCATTTATGGGATGACATTAATTGTATCCACCGAAAATAATCAGTTACAGCTAATGCGGTGGTATGACATCGATTCAACAGGTTGTTGGTTTTGTCCTTGTATCAAAAAACATCTTAAATGGTCATACCTCATATTAATATGGTGAGGAAGAATTACTCTAAGTTCTTTGATTAATATTAATTATTATAACTGTTTAGGTGATTAGTAATCATTTGCCCGATTATCACATTTTGATTGGTACTTCTCATGTGACGAGGTAGAATCAACTAAAAATTCCTCCCGCTCATCAGTGAAACTTTAAGAAATTTTTAGATAGTGTGACTTCACAAAGACTTGAAGAGGAAAAATCAGTTAAATTATTTTCATTAAAAATAATTAAAGTAATTGCCAGGGCAATTAACACTAACTTATTTATTTATCATAAACGGATTGATATTTTCTCATGCCACGTGATGAAATAGAATTATACAAAAATTTCTCTTTTAATAACCCTTCTTCCTGCAATTTTCTTCTACATTAATGAGTTTTCCTTACAAAAATTAGTAATTAATCACATTCAATTCTAACATATAGAAAAGGAAGAATTTAAGCCTTATTTATATATAGATATGAATAGGAAAAAGGTGGGGCCTGATCCTCAATCTTTCTTTACATTTATTTTTTTCCCTAAAGTTTTTGGGTCATATTTATTATTCAACCTTTCTCTCTGATTCAGTTCTAATATCATCTATACTGTTTTATTAATAAAAATATTATTAAGACCCATTTTTATTCCAAAAATATTATTAAAAATTGATGGTATAAATAATAATAATAATAAAATTTTAAAAATAATCATTGAACAGAACTGAAGGAGAAAGAGGAAGGAACTGCTGGTGACCATCCCTACCTCTAAAAGGCCATTAACACCTTGAAAGATTTCAGGTGACCTCTGAGATAGAGGGAACTAGCAATTGGTCACCCCTTTCTCTTCATTCTCTAGCTCTGCTTATCGTGTCTTTAAAATTTCACTATTCCTAAATACTTTTTAGTTGTCAAATTATTTAAATAATTTTTAATAATAAAACAATAAAAAGGACTAAAAGCAAAATTAAAGAAAAACTTGGGGATTAAATCCGACCAAAAAAATATTTAGGGCAAAAACAGAAAAGTAAAGAAAGATCTGGACCAAATCCAATTTTTCCTATATAAAAATCAAGAGAAACATGAATCATGTTGGCTATATTTGGACGTTACCTAATGCATGCAAGAACCATTAAATCTTATGTCTATCAAAAAGAAGGAGAAAGTGTGGTATGCTACATGTGATGAAAGTGACTCCATGATATTACGATTTAATAAAATCAAGTTATTTTTATGATTATTTTTTTATTTTAGATTTCATTAAAAAATTATAAAAATAATTGAATCTTATCAGCTCATGACACTACATCCGTACCGACACATAGTATACCCGTCACATAGAAGACTATTAAAGAAAAGGCTGTGGTCGAGAAACCTACGAGTGTCCAAATCGACTCTCTTGCATAAGGGAACAAAATGGGACCTCAAGTAATGCATATAGCCTTCTTTATATAGATATACATACCAAGAAAAACACGAATCATTTTGGCTGCAACTGAAGGATACTTGAAAATGATATAAGATTACAATAACAACACAAGATTATGTTCGGTTACAGATATTTTCCATTCAGTTGTACTTTGATTGTGATTCTGTTGCATGTAACTCCTCAGACTAGAGTGGCTGAGTGAGTGAAAGTGAAATTCTTTTTTTTTTCCTGCAAGTATTAGTATCTAGAAATTTAACAAGTCATGACCAATTCAGGAGGAACTACTAGAGGATAAAACTCTCATAACGTGAATTTTTTCTATTTATAAGACTTGAACCATATACTTTACTTAAGGGAAAAATATGCCCTACCACCTCAGCCATCCGCTTTGGTGAAAATGAAATTATTTACCTCTTCTTGTCACATTTTATTATGGTATCAAAGAGTTAATTGGAGAATTTTCTGGCTTCATCTGGGCACGTTCTTCCCAATCTAGCCACTTTCTCCCTTGAGTCCTCTCTATAACACACAATCTCGCTAGAGTGAGAAAGTCTCAGGTAGAGTGGTGGTATCAAGTGGCGATACTCATGCGATACATCCATTCAATGAAAGCTAATTTCTATCATCATGCACATTTTACTGTAAATTCAAGTATCGTCAGGTGGTGAAAGTGCCACGTAAGCATCACCACATGGTACCACAAATTCACCGAAATTGACCAATGTTAATTTTTTTACTGGACAAATGTATCGCTGAGTGTTATCGCGTGGTACCATCGCTACATACGAGACTTTCTCCATTCGAGCCGCTTCACTTTTTAAATCCCTCTGCAACAAGCACGCATTCAATTTCTCAACTGCATTTTTACGAGAAATAGAGAGTTTTGGAGAGAAAAAATAGCGAGCATATTAAATTATCGAATCTTTCCATTCCTAAATTGAGGATGATTTCTCTTATTATAAGAAAGTGAATGTTGTTATTATACACTCTTTCTTATTAGACAGACGGTGTTGTAAACCATTATTAGAGTAAAATCCTTCCATATTTTATCTGTGATTTTCACTCCGATTCATAGAGAGATTTTTCATGTGAATCTTGGTATTTACCTTCTCTAGCTAGTATTAGTTTGTCGTCTCTACTTTAGTTGTATCGGGTGTTTCCTACCGCCATCCAGATTCAGACAATTTTCTCCAAGTTCAGGCTGCCTACATTCATTGGACCATTGTGTACCTCTTCCCAGTTCAGGGTATCTTCTGGACATATACATGCTCTGCGGTAGTTATGGGCAAGTTCATTCTGATGCTGTTCCTTCTTTTACTGCCCTTGATTGTTCGGGGGAAGATATTTGAGTTCATGCATTGATTTTAAGTGGAAAACTGATCCCAATTCGACCCCACATATCTAAATTAAATTAATTATAATTGGCTCTTGTGCATTCGAGAAGCGAATGAGTGGCACACATGATCAGTATGATCTCCTTGCCTAGAGAGAGTCTTGTGTGTAATGGTATAATAGCGTGGCAGTGTGGCTTAATTTTATTGGTTGTTGTTATCATGTAAGCTCCCATATCCTTCTCTTCTCAGTGTTTTCCAAATCCATGCCTTAAATGCTCTTCATACCAAATTTTCTGCAACTATAAGCTAGCTTCTGACCAATTCAATTAAGTCGGGTCAGCTCACTAAGGTGCTAAAACTCTCATAGAATGAGTTTTTCTTCATGTACAAAAATTTGAACCCGAGAACTAATTTTTTTAAAGGTAACCAAGTTACAGACAATTTAAACCAATTCATGGTATGGCGGCGCTTTCATGATTTTGTCATTTAACAAACACCACCGGAAATGCTAGGTCTTGTCGAGCTCCTGGAGAGGGCCTTGTCAGGCTGTCTTTCGAGGTCCCGGCAAGGCCATGTGGCTGTGGATGCTGGCAAACACCCTAACCGCCAAATCTTACGTGTCCCTTGCATCTCTTCTTCTCATCCATGGGTTATCTTAGTGCCTAACCACTATCGATATCCTTGGATGACATCCGTCCATCCAACCAGATTAGACAATGTCTGTTATCGATCCAAGTCCAGTGAAGTGTACATAAATTTAAAATAGGATATGAGAGCACACATATTTGATTTGACTAAAATATGACATAAACGGCTAGATCTATTATTTCCAGTACATACAGATGTTGTATGTAGTAAATACGATATGTCTCGTAGTGGGTCTAAATCGCGTGAACTCAACTCATTAAATTCTACGTACAGAAAGGAAGAATAAAATATATTATCCATTTTGAATGCATTTTACATTGTTATATATATCATCTAAAAAGCACTGCTCAAAGGAAAAGGGGAGCTATTGTGCCTTATGATAACCACAAAGACCTCCATGACATGGGATCGTGTAACCTTATCCATTATTAAAACCATCCAAGGGACAAGTTGCTTGAGTTTGAATCTCAATTACAGCACATGAACAACAAAGTTGGAATTATTTGTCGGTGAAAAGACGATTTTAATATCTTCCCTTCTTCTATTGGGCAATATATAAATCTAATTAATCCCTTTCTTTTTCAATCTTGAATCTAATTGATCTTTATTTTTATTTTGATCAATTATGAATCTAATTGATCTTTATTTTTATTTTGATCAATTATGAATCTAATTGATCTATTTATCCTATAATCTAATATCCCTAGGCCCCTATGGATAAAGATGCAGAGGCAGGCGAGGTTCGACACATGCAACCAGTGGATTGGCCAGGCACAGTTCACTTCTTGATTCTTCAAGGTTGATCATCGACACTTCCGGCGGCTTCACCCATGAAAACCCTTGGACCATCCTGGCCAGCAGCATGGTCGTCATGGCAGTCCCGAGCGCCATGGCGATGCAGCCTCGCCGCCCCGTGCTGAAGGATATGAACCGCAGGTCGGGCTCCACGAGGGAGACCTCACCTCCACCTTTACCACCGGTTGGGAGGTGCCTCTCCGGCATGAACTCTAAGGGTCTTTCCCAGACCTTAGGGTTTCTGCCAAGCCCTAACCGGCTCAGGAGCACGTGGCTTCCCTTCGGGATGTGGTAGCCGGCAACAACCGTATCGAATAGGGAGACATGGGGGACATTGAAGGGTGCGAACGGATGGAGCCGGAAGGCTTCCCTGGCGCATGCCTTGATGTAGTTAAGGTTAGGGATGTCTTGCTCTTGGACAAGCCTCTCCTTCCCTACGACCATGTCCAGTTCTTCCACAGCTTTGTTGAGGATCGCAGGGTTACAAATCATCTCAGCAATGGCCCATTCCGCCGCATTTGATGGATTATCCACCGCCGCCATCATGATCTCCTGTGAAAGAATATCATAATCAGGTCAAATGATGATATTATATATATTTTTGGTGTATAGAGGAGACACATAAGTCTAGAATGAGTAGAAGGAATGCGAGATAAAAAGGTGTACGAGGAGTTCCGCGGTGAGATTGAATGCAGAACCTCTAAGTCACAGTGAGATTATAATGAGTTATCTTTCTCAATATTATGTGTTTAGGTGTCCAAATATATGGTGCTGGATATTGTCCATAAAGGAAAAACTATTGTACGTAATGGTTATACCACATACTAATATTTACTAATATTACAAACTAATGAAATTCAATTATTTATATAATTGTTATGATTTTTAAAAATATCTTAAAATAGTGAGAAATTCTCCAGTTAAACTGGTTAAACTCTCCAAATTTTTCTTTTACATTCAAAAAATACTAATCCGATATCATATTTGAAAGGAATATATATCTTAACTATCTCAATCTTATATTAGTGAGAAATTCCTACGTGAGCTAAGCTCACCATGGACCGCTTACATAAGAACATGTATTTTATAAATTATTGGATTAAAATGAATATACTTTGTATTATAGCTCACGGTAAGCTTAACTCACACAAGAATCTCTCTATACTAGTAGTCCCTGAAATAATTAAACCAATAAGAATACACCACTTTCCAAAGTAAATAAGAAAAATTATTGTTGCTTTTTCTGGAGGTAAGTACGGTTCATGTAATATTCATATTATGGCTTACTTACCCTGGTCTCTGCAGTGATCTCTTCTGGTGAAAGCAATGGCTTCCCATCGGGATCCTTAAGCGAGATTAAAACATCGAGCAAGTCCCGAGTCTCGACCCCTTTCAACTCGGTCTCATTTCGGAAACTGCAACCACCATTTTCCCTCCATTTCTGGATCCTCTCTTTCACTATAGGATCATGGTACTTGAGAATGGTCTTATTTGCTTCCCTGACTATCTTTTCATGTCCATCTAGATCGAGTCCTGTCAAGCAAGGCAAGTAGTCCGATACACAGAAGGCGTAGAGGTAATTAAGCGCCGTGAATAGAGCATCCACATGCTCTTCCTCCATGAAAGTTGGAGCTCCGTCCTCCATGATCTTCTCCCCAAAATATCTCCGATCAAACATCAATCTCCGGATCACATTTCCGGAGTAGTGCCGGCACGCTGTCCTCACGTTTACCGTCCCAAAATTCTTGCTCCGTTGGTAAATGTACCTATTAGACCATGCAGCTTAGTTAGTAATACATGCGGTGGTAAGTTAGGGTTTATAAATTTATACCCGACAGTCTCATTTGATTGGGACATGATAGAGACTGCGGTGAATCGAATTGGGCCATAAACTACTTGTGTCCAACTGATTGATAACAACTAGAATATCGGGTAAACATTCTAATTTAAATCAGATAATTAATCTTTTACCAACTAGTCACACTGAATCATATCAGACATCGTGACTCCGGTGCATAGAATCAAAACTCCCATGCACCGGAGTATTTTGTATAACAAGTATATCACGTGACAATGTTTATATAGTATCACGAGCTAATAAAATTTAATTATTTTAATTTTGTTATAAAATGAAACTAAAAAAATATACAAAACTGAATTTTATTAATTTATAATATCACAAAAATATTATCATCATTATATCCATTAAATTCAGTACTATTTCCATACCTTGTTCCTACCCCATACTTCATATATATATATATATGTATTTATGTATGTATGTATGTATGTATTATAATCGGTTCAGGGTCCAACTTTCTTGCAGGTTGCCAACACGTGTAGACAGCAATGGACCCCGAGACGACGACCCGGGCCCGATAGGCAACTTCTCCCCCCACCCCCACACACACACACACACACACAAGCTACACTGTACAAAAAGAATACGCACACTATACCTGACCAGGTTATCAGCTTCCTCGGCTCTTCTATCATGAAGCCACCGATGCCTCGCAGGAGAAACAACCTCCGAGGTCAACACCTTCCTCATTTTCTTCCATCTCTCGCCGTAAGGTGATATGACTGCGGTTATGTATCCGCCGCTGAGTGTCCGAGCAGCCGCAGACAGTGGCCTTGAAGCGAAAACCGCATCTTGCCTCTTGAGGAATTCTCGGGCGAGTTTAGGGCAAGTTACTGGGATAACGTGCACGTTACCAAGGCGAAAGCATGCAATGTCAGTGCCCATCTCCTTCATAACACTGTGGATCCACCGGAATGCCGGCTTCCGTTGGAGCATCTCGGGGATGCAGCCAACAACTGGCCAGGGGACTGGCCCCGGCGGGAGATGAACCTGCCTTGATTTCATCGACCGTTTCTTGAGGTTTCTTAGAGGATCCATGAGTTTTGCTATGTAAAAGAGGATGGATCCCAACAAGAAGATGAAAGCTTGAAAGATGGAAGTCATTTTTTTCCTTGAATAAGAGCCAAAGAAAAGTTATAAGCATCCACAGAATATTTTGATAATCTTATCGAGGGAGTGGGACTTGCATTTATAGTGAACAGGCCTTGAAGTAGAGACCAGACGGTCCTTTTATGGAAGGACTTCAACAGGTACTCACCAAAATAATTAATTAATCGAGATACGAGCTCTGGTCCAATGATATAATTCTTCATCTAATATCAAAAACTTATAATTTTGATTTTTGTTATTGAAATTCTTTTTGATAACGAAGAGTTTATTCTCATCGGTCCATAAATACTCTACAAGTCTATGAATCCAAGTCAGTTCATTTGTGAAGCACATATGTAGGTGACTTCATCAAGGGCCGCACGTTCAAGTGGAATTCAAACATCTAATTTCATGAATTTTTACACGAGTTATACGCACGTTCTATTCACTTAAACTAACCTATGGGATTATTAAATTTTTTTATAAACATCTATTCCCTCTTGCTCCAATTCTCTTTAAAGAATACTAATGATTTTATATAAAAGTATTTAATCTTCTCCCTTTTGAGAAATTATTGGTTGAGCTGAAATTCATTTAATTGATTGATGTTTACGTAATAATACTGTTACATACAATGCTTTTTCCATGGAAATAGGAGCTTTTAGGTTTCCATATTTTTATATATTAAAGAAGAGTTACAAGGCTTTGCAAGTGATATGTGTCCTAAGTGTTTTTCCTATACATATATTTTTGGCAGATTTTAAGTAACTACTATAACTTGGGTGAGTGGTTTTACTATAACACTTTCAAGATGGTATTTTGAGGTTTCAATCTTGTCACATGTTTTTTTCTTCTTTTTTATTTTATGTCTTGGGCAGTTGCAAGACAACACTAATAGCCATTTAAATGGAATGATAAATTTTAAATTTTATTTCCTTTTTCGCTTATTATTTATTTATAACTTTAAATATTTGTTTAAAATAGAGTAGTATTAAACTTATTTATTAATATGACATAAAATTTACTCTGTACATCTTACCATAATTACATTATTTCATATATAATTTTGTGAATTCAATATTATAATAAATGATCGAATATATTATTGAAAATAAATAAATATCATCGTTAAATGAATGTTATTATTTATCCAAAAATATATAAATATTATTATAATTTATTATTAGAGACATTATTTTGATGATAATAATAGAGCAAAAAGACTTTATTTCATTCCGGATTTCCATGAGTATATTAAGGGAATAAGATTCCCCATTTAGGGATCAAATCCCTCATGTAAGAGAAACAAAATGAATTACTCGTTAACAAATATCTAAAGTGAATATTTAGAAGGAATGAATCTCTCTGATCCCCTTTCCTATGTTACCTTTATACAAAAGTCAAAACAAATGACCTCTTAATATAATTGACTAGACCTAACCATAGTAAATTATTAATATAAAGTTTATGGAGAAAGGAATAAATATTATTTTTATATCTTGATTTTGTAATAATATATATTGGTAAATATTTCATTATAAAAGATTCATTTTCTGAGCATATTTATAATAAGATTTATCTTTTTAAATTAGAAAAGAATTTTTTTTACAAAAAAGAGGTAAACATTCTCGTAATTTAATACAATTCATTCATTTCCTTATAATACATGCGGTTGTGTTTACTGTTTTAATCGGTAACGTATCGGGGGCTTCTGGGCTATAAATATAATTATCAAGGAAAACATGAATCTTCTTAGTGTAAAAACTATTTAGCCAATAGAGAATTGGCATAGTATTTGTTTTTATGTAAAGCTAACAAAAATTTTGTATTAAAATAAATTTTATATTACGATTTATAACATTTTGATGTAAAATTTATTAGTATAATAGGATAATGTTATGTGAGCTAAAATATTAGGATATAACTGATAAAATCTTTACGTTTAACGTGAGATTCATGATTACAACTGTTTTACTTATACTTAATAAATTTTATAAATAATTTTATATTTACTAAATATAGTAAAAATATTTTCGGCTAAATTTTTTCGGTTTATTTACAAATCGAACTTCTCGCTATGTTGAAAAGGGTAAGAGAACAAAATGGCACCAGAAATTTTTGCGCATGGACGATAATTTCATTTGCATTTTTACGGCAATACTCGATTTACTCGGGAAAAACGTTTCTCACGACTTACTCCAATTACAGTGCTTCGTATTCCAATCGCACACAACTTTTGACAAGCAGGAGTTCATCACAGTTTCCAAGATTTCCACGACAACAAAATGTAAGTGGAGTACAAAATTCGAACACAATAAACATTTACGTTGTAGGATTGGGACTTTTCATATGTACCACATAATCTCAACCTTTGAAACTTAATTCGTTCCATACCGAGTTATGCATCCAGAAGATATCCCATTATCTTAGAAATATATATCCCAAAAAATTTTTTCGAGTACAAAATTTTTTCACGTTATTACGTAAAAGCGGGTGTTAAGAGTTAAATTTCACATCGATTAGATTAGGGGGTAAATTTGAATTTATAACAGAGACAGATACCATTATCAAACAGATTATGCTTTCTATAAATATTAATACGACAAACACTCAACTATAAAATCAAATCGAGCATTGTTACAAAGTAAAAATAATAGGACTTTGTATTCAATTTATATAATTGATAATTTCGTATATAGCAATACTGTTCGGCCTAGTATTTATTAAAACATAGCAACATGATATTTTGGGCTGCTGCATCTGCAAGTTTGCTAATGTGCATGAGCCATGCATATTAAACACACACACCAATTGTCATCCATACTTTCAATCGTGAAACTATATAGATATAATTTATCCAGAAAAAAATAAAAGAAACAAGAAGAAAAATACTGAATTTCTTATATCTTGTAAGTCAGTCCTGAATATTTCAAAATGGCAAATCAAGTTCTATACGTTACTTACCATTACTTTAAGTTGACATGGCATTGAGACACATGAATATCAGTATGATGTGTTAAATTTTTTATGCTGACGTGGACAATTTTAATCTGAATTGCACACAACGATGGGTAAAAGAGTAATTGCATTGTTTTGGAATAAAAAAAATAATATTTTTAAATTTGTATGTACATGTCATATTAAAATTGTTCATATCAGTGTCAAAATTTGCCACTTCATATTAATATTTACGTGTCAATGCTATGTCAGTCAATAGGTAATGGAAAAAACTCGATCTTATAACGATGGACAACATGCAGGATTTGATTTGCCATTTTAAAATATTTAGAATTGACTCATAAGCATGGTTGTTAAACTTGTGAGTTAATTCGTAAGTTAGGCTGAGTTTACGCATTTAGTGGATAGAATCATGTTAATTCGTAGTAAAATTAGATGTTATGATGGACTCCGTAAACTCGATTCATTCGATCGGTGAATCAAACAAATGGTCCATTCTTAGTGATAATAAGCATCATCTTTCGGTTAGGAGTTATACTACTTATTGTTGACGATGTCATATTCTCATTTTCAACTAGAATGAAGGTCCTTTTAATTGCATTTCGTTTATTTAATTTGCTGCTATGAGCCCTTTTTTTCCTGTGATTGATTCTACGAACCTTAGTTTTCACTGGAATGCAAGCTATTATGTACAGTTGAACTGTTTTCCACTAAAATGAGAAACAGTTTACCGGCAGTAAATTTCTTCGGGTATTTTGTGACCGCTACTTTCTTATTTTAGTTCTGTCCACATATTTTAAAATTGTTCGGTTGATTAACAATGGGTCACAAATTGCTATAATCGCTATTTGTGGCTTGATTCTTGCTTGCAGGCATTTGCGGCTCTTCCTACTTGAAGAATACAATTTGGAAATGTCATGTAAAAGTAGACTTTGAATTAAATTTATTTGGACCTTAATCGGTTGAGCTTATTTTGTAGGATTATTGTGGCATGATGAATGTGGATGTTGAGATTGTCTTGCATCAAGTCAGATACTCGTGGAACCCGAAGATTTGTCAGATTAGTGGGAATCGTGAAAATAGATTCTCTTTTGAATATGAATTATTCTGATTTCCTGTAATCTCATTCCAAATCAAATTGGAATATTTTCTATGATATGATTTGGAAAACATCTGATATCTTTTTAATTGTCTTAGATCTTTATAAATAGGGTTGAATAGAGTTTTGGGGTAAAAAGTGAGAAATCCTTTTTGAGTGATCATTCTGATAAATTTCCTGTAACACTAAAGCGTGAGAATTTGAGAGAGTAGGTTGAAACTCTTTTCTGAGTTTGTTGTAGCGGGGGCTTTAGTTCGGGATCGAGAATCTCTGTGAAGGTATAATCTTCTTTTTTGTTCTAATGAATTGTTTGCTCTATGCTGTGGAAGTTTTTCTCAGGTGAAAGTTTTACCACGTATATCTGGTGTTCGTATTTTTGTCTTACTTCTCAGTTTTTCGGCTGCAGTCGCACTCAAAATTCCGGCACTAATAATGGGGTATGAATTCCAACGATGAATAATTATATTTATTTGGTACAGAAATACAACGAATGTACGATACGAATTTATGTTTAGAGTTTGCATGGCCGCTAATATGTTTACGTGGACTTTCCAACTTGACAAGATTGCTTGTAAGAAACAATGAGCGTTTATTGTTTTCTCAAAAAGAAACTATCAAACTATGCGGTCAAAAGGTCTGTGAATTCATATATTATAAGCCCCGTGTTCATACCCTCTTCTGATGAAACACCTGGCCACTGAATCACGTGTCGGCAGAAAAGACATAACCGAGAAACAATGTGAGGCTCCAAACAACCGTCGCCAGATTGAAAAGGATACGAGAACGAATTGACACCTCGAATTTTGCATACAGATGATAATTTCGTTGTCGCTTGGACGTCAACACTTGAATTTAATCGAGAAAAACGTTTCTCGTGATTTGCTGCAATTGTGGAGTTCGCCTTTTCGATTGGCCACAAGCTCCTGCCATCTCATGGTAGGGACAGATGGGATTCCTCACATTTGGCTCGTGCGTACTGGGGAAGCCATGAGAGCCACTCGTGTTCACCAACAAAAAAGATTCATACTCTACTTTATAGAGATAAAGAAATGGATCGTCTTATATGATTATCAATTCCTATAAGTGAATTTTTAGATATTTTAAAATAATAAATTAAGTCCTCAATCACGTTGTGTTACTTTAAACTTATGCATTGATGTCACGTCAGTTTAAACTAACGGTAGGTGATGGGAAGAATTCGATGTTGTAACGCGGGTAATATATAGTAGTGGTGGCCACGGACCGGTTTGGGCCCGGAACCGGCTCGGAACAGGTCAAAATCGAAATCGGCCCCGAACCATAAGATGTAAGGTGTAGGGCTGGCTTCACTGCCCTAAAAAACCGGAACCATCGGTTCGGAACCGAAACCTAAACGGCCTCGAAACCGGCTATTTCTAACCAAAACCGGCCTGAAACAAAAAAAAAAGAAGAAAAGAATGTAGGCTTTTCAGCCTTCAGGTCCCATTTGCACCCCAATCATGTCAGTGCAGGTCTAGCTACAGCCCTCCTCCACCATTGCCTAGGCCTAAAGTAAAATTTATTGTGTGATATAAAATACAAGTGAGTTTGTTGTATAAATTATCGTTCAAATTTTAACATATGTAAAGTTGATCCTTGATAATTGTAAAAATTTTATACGTATTAAGAGTTTAATTGTAATTTACACAGTGAACTCGTTATATAAATTAAATTTTATTTAATTTTAACAAAAATCAAACCAGTCGGTTCAGAGCCGGACGGAATCGTGGTTCGAAACCAGAACTGTTCGGTTCAAAACCACCCCTAAACTGTCCAGAGGAAGGTTTAGGGCTGGTTCCAAGGGGCCACGGAATCGAAACCGTTTGGTTTTTGAATCATGGCCGGGACTAATATATAAAACTTGATTTATCACTTCGAAACATTTATTACTTACTTGCAGGAATCGACAAATATAAAGAAGTCATGATGCCTTTTTCTTCTACTTTATCAAAGACATATTTTGCTCACTAAATTACAAAATAAAATACTTAGGATAGGGTGTTTAAAAACCGGATTGATGTTCGGACTGGTTCCAAGTCGAAAATTAGGTTCGGTTCGATATGCGAAGTCTAAATTGGAATCACTTGACCAAGAAAAATGAATTGTTATAAACTGATTACTACAATTCAATTAACTGGTTTTTAAATTTTTTAAAGGAAAATAGTTTGGTTCGATTCAGTTGGAGCTGAAATGGTCTAAATTGTGTCAAAATGATACAAAACGAACCAAATCGACCAAAAAAAGATGCCGAACCAAATAGAAAAGGAAAAACACAGATGAAAACTATCCGTCATCTTAATACATGCTCTACGTCCATACATGATTAAAAGAAGGATTTAGCAAAAAAGAAGGTTTTGTTCGGTTCCGGTTCGAAGAGGGGTAAATATACATATTCATATCATCACCACCAGTAATAGTAGTTTGATTTGATTTCAACCAATTAACTGAATTGATAACACTTATAAATTAACCGAAGTGCTTTTTATTCTAAAAATTGAATTGAAACAGAACTTGTTAGGCTAGAACTAGTCTTTTTGGCTTGGTTCCAACCTTTTTTGGTTCCGTGGGACAAAAACCGATTTTTCTACGCACTCCTAATTTGGAAATAAGATCCTATCAATCAAATAGACCGTAGTATTTTTAAGATAATCTAATATAGTTTTGATGTTATTTTGATATTTTTAGCATATTTATTTTCTATTTTTGGGATCTTCAGAACTATAAATAGCAACAACTCTACATAATTCACCGAGTTATTCACTCTAATAGATACATGATTATAACCGATGATTTATCGTATTTTTCTATATCTCTTATCATTTTTCTCTTACCTTAAACTTATTTGTACTTCAATTACGACTAGTTCTTTGAAATGACACCAAACAAAACTCTGATTGGATAGGTATTTGAATTTTACCTGACTAATTGTCAAGACCTTAGGCGTACATTTGCAAGTATACATTGTAAGACAAACCGAAAAATGCATGCCGATTTCAAGAATTTTAACTTCTTACAATGTCAAAACTAAACCATTATATGCGATGTAAACTTGTGAATTAGTTCTTTTTTCACTAAAGTATTTGTGGGAGACAACCATATTATACCTTTATGAATACATACGTACATATATATATGCGGGTGATCCGCACTACGCATAGATTATGAATTATTCACTCTATTATAAAAATTTATGGTTATCAGAAATACAAAGTTGATCAAAGAAGTACAAAGTTGATCAAAGAAATAAAATTTAATGTTACAGTAGATAAAAAATGAGTAGTTCTAATTAAATAAAAATAAAATAAAACGAGGGAATTATGAGAGTTTTTAGTAAATAAAGTAGATTTTTTATGGTAGTTGTGAACATTGCAAGGAGGTGGAGAATCGGGAAAATAGTTAAAGGAGAAAGCAAAGATAATCGTGAAAATAATTAACAAAATATAATAATTAACAAAATAGATAAATATACTAAAATTATAAAAATAATAACAACTAAATTTGATTAAGGACATTTTTGATACTCGAAATTGAGATTAAAATTCTTTTGGGTTTGCTTTAAGCAATATATATAGAGAGAGACGTGGATATGAGGCTTTTGGATAAGGTGTTGAACAAGGCAATTGAATTCTATGCAATTTACAAGGAATCATTTCTGCTGAGGATGTTGTTAATATTGAGATGATTCCCATTCCTTTTGCTGATGCTGCTGATGAATTTATATGGCCTTATGAGAGGAGAAGTGCACTTGCTGTGCAATCAGTTTATGCATTTCTCAGAGAAGAAGAGATGAGGACTAAGGCTTTCAAAGCATCATCTCCATACAAAGTTGATTCTCATACCTGGAAGATGCTGTGGAATTTGAGTTGTCCTGGGAAAGTTAGGAACTTTATGCGGAGAGTTGCATGAATACCTTGCCTGTCTTTGAAAATCTATGAAAAAAAAAGAGGAACACAGGTAAATGCCTGTCTATTTTGTGGTCAGGTGGAAACAGTGGAACATGCATGTTATGCTTACATGTGAATGGGGTAAGAGTGTCTGGTTTGTTGGATGGGACTTAAGATGGAAGAGACCCACATAAGAAGGTTTTACAATGGTTGGAAGGTATGTTCTCTGACCAGAGACTTAAAGGGATGGACAAGCACTTTTACTTAACTAATGTGGCCTTTACCTTGTGGCAAATATGGAAAGGAAGATGTACTACTGTTGCGGAACATGGTTACGCTCAACCTCTTCGAGTACTGAAGGGAATTGAGCTAGCTGTGCAGGAATTCACCGGCATAATGCTTCTGCAGTAGCAAAATTCAAGGGATTCGAACTTCTAGTCTCGTGGAGTTCCACAAGAGTTGTACACACGTTCTATTCATTTGAGCTAATTCCCGGGGTTTTTTTTGCTTTAATTTTTAAAATAGAAGAAATTGATTTGATATAAATTTAAGAAAAGTGGAGAAATGAACATTCGTGAGCCTTTTGAAAGAATGTTCATTCTGTTATTTTTAGTAAAAAAATTGTTTAATGGAATGAATATATTAATTTTCAATAATACAATCACATTAAAATATATAATAAATTAGTAAAATTCTCATTCTATTGTATTCCATCTCATTTTTGTTTACCAAATGTAACATAAGAGAATAATGTGATATTTTTAAAATTCATAAGAAATTATAAAATTATTAAATTTTATTGGTTGGTCGGAAAAGAGGCACTTGTGTTGTACTACGTGGTAAATGACTATGCATGTGGCACAGTAAATTGAACGATTATCGGGCTACCCAGAGACATTTGATTAACTTGGACATACCAAAACCATAAATGGAACACGTGAAAACAAGGAATCAAATTGTCTTTTTTTCCTTTTTTTTTTGTTTTAAAAAACTTTCGGGGACTCCATTAATATAGTGAAAAACACTGAAATTCACGGTTTTGACATTGGGTGCTGAGTTCATTGATTTGGAGTCCACAATTCATTTAGTTGAGGGCAGTCAAGGAGATGATAATTTAAATTGACGTGCCCTCATGGGTAGCGGGATTTGCTTGGTCAATAGGGTCCACGAACAGCCTCATAGCTGAGTTATGGGCTATACGGGAGGGGTTATTATTAGCTAGGTGACTTAATATTGAATTGCTAATTGTTGAGCTGAATGCTAAATTTGTAGTTAAACTATTGACTGAGTCCGATCTAACAAACGAATTCCTGACTCCATGTGTGCTTGATTGCATGAAAATCTTGCAAACATTCAAGGAGGTTCGGATGCTGCACAAATTTAGAGAGGGCAACTCGGTAGCTAATATCTTGGCAAGAATGGGAAGGGAATATATTATGGGTATTGTATATTTTGAGACTTTGCATAGGGAGATTAAACTTGCTCTGCTTTTTGATGCTTGGGGTGGTCATACCCCAAGATCAATGAGACTTGTATCAACCAAGGGGGTTGAGTATGCACTCTAGATATCTCTGTTATGCAGTTTGTTTGATTTAAAAAAAAAATTTCACGTACCCTGTGTTATGTACTGAAGTCAGGGATGGATTTAAAGCTTCAAGGTAGCCACCTCCTTTAGTCATATAAGAACCTTACTAGGGCTTGACATGCTACGATCCCTCTTGAAAGTTAGGGAGCTGCTTGAGGGAGCATGGACATAGGTGGTGCATGGCTGTCGTCAACTCGTATCGTAAGGTGTTTGGTTAAGTCCTGTAACAAGCGCAACCCCTGTACTTAGTTGCCACTGGGATGAGAGTGGAACCATGGACAAACTACTGATGATAAGCTAGAGGAAGACGAGGATGGCGTCAAGTCATCATGCCAGTTAAAAGGGGAAATAAAAGAAGGGAAAATAAAGGATTACATGAATTTTTATCTATAATAATTAAATTCAAAACCTCTTAGTCTTCGCATGGTATTATTATATCAAATCCTTTCCCTTCTAAAATTCTTTTTATTATCCTTTAAATTCTGCACCGTTAATGAATATTCTAAATCTGCTCCTTTCATCAATGTAAACAAGCTAAATGTGCATCACTTTACAACTGGCCTTTTAGATTAAGAGTGTTGAGAATTAAATCCCACGTCAACTAAACTTGAGTTTATAAGAGAATTAAGTACCATCACATATTAGCTTAGGCTTTTGGATGGAAACGGGCTCGAAATTCTTGTAGGTCCAGGTAGAAATTTAATATAGTATCAGAGTAGGTCGATCCTAAACTCACACCATGCCAAGTCCAAGTGTGGAACTCGTGACCTGTTAAGCCCGAGACCGAAAGAAAAATGCTCGACTCTTGATCAATTTGTCGAGTACGAAAAAAGTCCACTCGTAGCCCTAGGACGGAAGAAGGCGGCCACCTTGTGACAGTGTCTCCCCTCTTACCTGAGACCAGAAAAAAAGTACCCGACTCGAGATCAGTTGTTGAGAGCGAGTATTAATGGCACGTATCAAGTGTGAACACGTAGCCACGTAAGAGTGAGTGTTGAGAATTAAATCCAACATCGACTAGATTGAAGAACAAGCTTCGATTTATGAGAAAATTTGGTACCATCACTTATCAGTTTAGGTTTTTTTATGGAAATAGACTCGAGACTCTTGTAAGTTCAGGTAGAAATTTAATAAAGAGAAGCCGCTAAGGAAGTGTGTGCTATCATATACTCTAATCTCGGTAAAGTGACTCCCTTAAATCAAACTAATTCAAAAATTTTACACACAATTTGGTCATCTCGCTGAGTATTCCTTTAAAGATATTCTTATTTCTTTCCGACCAAATGATATAAATGTAAGTAGTCCAAAGAAGACGATGAAGAACCGAGACCAAGGATCGTCCCAACAAATCTTTTCCATCAAAAGTATGTGGAATATTCACAGTTTCACTATGGTTACATCAATGGCATTACGGGGAATTTATTCTAAGTATTTCTCTCGAGTCAGAATTGACCGAGAGCCATGTTAATTTATTCAAGTTCAGACCGCATGCACCAAAAAAGAAAAAGAGGAAATTCTACTCTGGTCAACAGTATTATTGACTGCAGCAACACCGCCTACCAATAATCCCATCATACGTTCACATCTTATTCGGCAGCCTCCCACAATCGTAGTGAATTATCTTGGTAACTATAGGCAGGAGCATTACGTAAAACATGTTCCTGAGGAACTTCGTCCACCATACCGACCCGTCTTGCTGGATCCAACCTGATAGGGACGAGGCTGCGATGACCCATGTGGTGCGCCACCTCCTCTCTCCCACGTACTTCCTCAGTGCCTGGCCTATGTCTGCATCTCTAAGCTTACCATCAGGGCCGACCGAGTTCCCGACGTGCCGTCCCAAAACCACAGCATCCTCGAGGGCCATGCACCCGCCCTGCCCGAGGTCGGGGGTCGTGGGGTGCATGGCATCGCCGACCACCGTGATGTTCTCTGTGTTCAAAGTTCCCATGAGGACGCTCCACGGGTTTCGATACATGAGCGGGGCCATCCACAGTGTCGGGAGATCGGACTGTCGGACAACATCTAAGAAGGATGAAGGGAAGTCCTTGGCCCACTTCTCGATTACATCTCTTTGTATCGATTCCGGATCCCTTCTGCTGTCTTCTCCTGAAAAAAAAATAAAGAAAAGAAATAACATATGCATTAGCCCATTGTTCGGATGGGAGTCTCGGGAAGGAGAAGGGAACAGTAAGTAAAATATTTTAAGTTAATTCACTATATTATTCTTTTGTATAAGTTCATTAAGAAAAAGGAGGACATTTTGGTTAATATATGTCTTAAATCTATCAACTCCACTCGACCCCAAATCATGTTTAAAGAAAACGGGTTCTAGGAGGAGATTCTTGCATGTAATGAACATACGCTGCGACGGTGCTGACATGGTATCACGGGCCAAAAAATTCCTTTTTTAAAGATTTTTTTAAAATAAAATCTAAAAGTGGAAAAATCTAATAGACCTTGCTCAATTAAGGATCGAGTCGGATCGGCCTACTAAGAGGGTAAAACTCTCCCAATATAAATTTGTTTCACTCACAAGACTCGAATTCAAGATCCAATTTAAAAAAAAAGAGATATTTCACTATTTCAATCAATTGATAAGTCAGAGAAAGATTTGAAATACCTTCAGGGGGCGTTTTGCAAGAAAGGTACCAGTAGACCTCATTGTCAGTGAGGGGAACAAATCCGGCCCTTTCCGAGACATCCAAGAATTGCTGGACAAAATGGGGCAGCCCATGACCCTCTGGGTACACCGAAAGTCCTTGAACCCCAAATCGTCCCGCATCGATCGGTGGGCTAAGCTTCAACCTCTTTGCAACCACCGAGTGAACCCCATCACACCCAATCACCACCTACATCATTCAGACCCAAAATCAACACCAAAAGAAAACCCAAGAATTTTATTTAGAATTTGGATTCATATTCACCGGAAAAGTCTAAATTTGATAGGTATTTGTACCCAACTGCGCTTATGTATCATGATTCATTTTACTATCTATCAAATGTGAGATCACATTCCCTTGAACACCCACATTCAACCGAATTGGACATTTTTTTCTGTCTTTTGTACTCAAAGCAAGGGGACACGTTACCAGAATGCAGGCTAACTGATAAACTAGCCACGAGCCTAGTTTTTTATTTTTTTTCTTTTGGTCTAGGACATAATTGATTACGAGTTTCACATTCGAGCCTAACGCGTAATCTAAGCCCACCACAAAGTAATAGGCTCTAATATAATGCAAAATTACCACCCGACCCATAAGAGTTTAGGCTCTATCCACTTGAAAACCTAAGTTTATATGTGATGGTATTTCCAATTCCTCCCATATACCTGGATTTCGTTTATTATTTATCAGATATTGATCTTAATACACAATACTCATACCTTAGCCTTGATAATGCTTCCATTTTCGAGTGCAAGAACCGAAATGTGATTGCCGTCTTCTAGCAGGGACTCGATGGAAGTGAGCTTCGAAGAGAAACGGATGCTATCCGGTGGCAATTCATTAGCTAGTACTTGTATGAGGGTTCTCCGTTGAACAGGTATAAGTCTGGTTAAACTGGGCACGCTTAATACTATATATACATATATGTATGTATGTATGTATATGTGTGTGTGTCTATATGTATATATGACAGACAAAAAATTAACTTGGGAGTGTCACCTTCTATGGTCGTCGAAGGGGACTTGCTGAGTTGATTTTGTCTTGACGTCGGTAACAAAAACCCTGAAGCACGAGGGAAGAGATCAGAACGTTTTCCATAAATGAAAAATGAAAACTAAACTTCATCGTAACGGCAGTCCAATATCTTAAGGATATGTATCGTTATGAATCGGAACTTGGAAAACCAGAACAACCTTAGTAATAAGTTGGAAATTGGATTCAAAGTACGAGAAAAGTGCATTCAATGATCAACGGTCTAGATCACGACACCGAATATTCCACATAGAATCTTTCTGAAAATTTTTTTAATAGTATTTACTCGTTTGAACGATGGTTTCATCTGCCTTCTAATATATTTATTTACAAAATATATTCTAAAGATATCAAAAATATTTTTCGGAGTTTAAATGAGAGAGGAACTTCTCGGTTTGAAGAACGGGAGGAAGTAATTCACCTTTCTATTGGTATATTCAGAGAGGGAAGCTTATCAGCGACTCCGAGGGCATCGAGAGCAAGGCAGCCATTTGAGGAGACTATAATGGCACCCCCGCCGGCCCCGAGCTCGGCCGCCTTCTACAGCACCACCGCCTTCACGCCGACCCTCTTGAGAGCTACCGCCGTCGCCAGGCCACCTATGCCACCCCCGACTATGACAACTTCACGATCCTCCATCACCATGAAAGGCATACACCTGCACGTAGGTGTGTATGAATGTATCTGCTTACAGCTTCAATGCTTCCCTTTGTGGAATTTGAAGTATTTCTTCTTGCTCGACGTACCATCTGATGTTCATGGACGTGGCCGCTACGAGTTATATATGGATGTGGTCATGGTGAACTGTGGCCCGTGGGGGCCAGAAGTCCTTAATATTAGGTTTCTATGAATTAGTCGTTAATGGATAGAGTAGTTTGAATCAAAGATAGTGGGGTAGTTATTGTAATCTTCAGTTAATATCTTGATTATACTTGTAACAGAATGTACATCCCTAATATAAATATACTGATCCACATACTATTCTGTGTGGTCTTCCTCCATCAATTTCTCTCCTTTTCTCTGCTCCTTTATGGTATCAGAGCCACGAAGGTGAAAATCAATTTTTTTTTTTTCTTTCAGTCACTTACTAGCCCCTGCTCGTCCTACTTGCAGCATCTTCTTTCTGCCTACTCTCAATGGCGTCTTCTTCCTCTAAGACTCCCTTGCCCTCTACCCTTCCCACAGTCTCCACCAAACTAAATACCACAAATTATTACCTGTGGCGTAATGTTATGACTCCTCTGCTTGAAGCATATGAATTGCTGGGCTATGGTGATGGTAGTCTCCCTCCTCCAGCCGAGAAGATCACTCTCACAGAAGACAATCAGACTAAAGAAGCCGTTAATCCAGAATACAGAGAGTGGTTGAAATATGACAAATTTGAACTTACTTGTCTACTTACAGGTGTGGAAGCAGACGTAGGAGTCCAACTTCTGGGTGTTTCCTCTGCTCGTGAGGCGTGGTCTAAACTTGCAGCTCTCTTCGACTTCGAGACCGTGTCAAGGTTCGACTTCCTCGATCAACAGTGGCGCGAGCTGCGTAAGGCCAATCTGCCGTGGGGTGAATATCTGAAGGAAATTAGCCAATTGACAATGCAATTTGCTTTAATTGGCCGACCACAATCCGTCGCTGAAATTAATCACCGGACTCTCTCGGGCCTCGGTGAAGAATGGGAACCACTGATCCTATCCCTGGCCTCCACCCTACCTACCATGACCATTGATAACCTTTCAGCGTTGTTATTGCAGCAGGAAGCAAGGAGAAGCTTTCGGACGTCTCGGGACTCACCTGGTCTCGGTGCCGGATTGCTTGGTCCCCCTCCGTCGACCCATGCTGTGGCCGCACGAAGCTTCACTGGCGGCCATGATCGTGGCTTCTCGTATGGCCGTAGTCCCTCCGATGGGCGTGGCTCCGCAGCACGGGGTCGTGGCTTCGCGGGGAGAGGGTGGGCGGTCAACGCTAACTCCCACTTTAAGAACTCACAGGGAGGATGACGACCATGGTCTGGATCTGATCTTCAGTACACGGTTCAGAACTCGGGCCGTTCTTCTTGGGCTTCTCCAGGATATTCAGCCCACAGACCATCCAAGGAACATCACACTGGGCCTGTCTCGGGTGCATTCGGCCATGGCCCTCCCGCTCCTCAGCCTTAGCGCAATGGGCCTGGCTTCACCAATAATTATTGCAATCAACAGCCCGGACCAGACCCCTTGAGACCAGCTGAACAACATTCAGCTGAACAACACCATGTAACGTTTTTGTATAAAATTTACTTTTTAACTCTGTGCTATAAAATGTTTTTAAAATATAATATTTTAATATAAACCATTAAATTTTCACTGACACCGTTAATTGGACTAGTGTGATAATGTGATGTAGACGATGCATCATGTGTTGACGTGGAAATTTAGTTGACGTAACACTATAAATAAATTTACATTACAAAAATAATAATAAATAAATGAAAATCAGAATTTCAAAATAAAAAATTTAATTTAAAATACAAAAAAAAGGAATTGGTCTGAAAAATTGGAAATAAGACTGGATAGATTTTAAAACATTGATAAAATATTCCAAGTCAATTCAAAATAAAATATTTAGGATATGGTGTTTAAAAACCAGATCGATGTTCGAACTAGTTCCAAGCCGAAAATTAGGTTCGGTTTGATATGCTAAGTTCGAACTAGAATGACTCGACAAAGAAAATGGAATTGTTATAAACTGATTACAACAATTTGCACTACAAGAAAACCACCATTTTCCGACGGACGGATCGTCGATAAATGACTTTCTCGACGGATACTAGCCGTTGCATTTTCCATTGTCGAAAATTTAATTTCAATGGATTCCCTACGAACAGTAATCTATTCGAAAATAACAAACTATCTGTGACGGCTGTCGAAGAACTACCGACGGATTATCCATTGGAAAATTTCTAGTATCGGTGCAAAATTTTTATAAATATTGATATATTTTATTTTGTAACAATTTATATGTTAAATTTATCAATCACATAAATTAATAAAATATTATTAACATAAAATATTCAATCAATTAAGAAAGTAAATTTTATTAATTAGAAATATTTACAATATTTGTCCAAAAAAATGAAAAATACAAATGAAATTTCGGGGTGGTGGGCCTAGGGGTTGATTGGTCGGCAGTGGCGGTCAGTGGCTCGGGGTGGCCTCGGTGGGTCTGCTTGGGGCTCGGGTTGGTGTTTGATGGGATTTGGCTGGGGCTTTGGGTGATAGTCGGTGGTTCGATGGAGCTGGCCATGGCTCGGTAGGGCTCGTTGGTGGGGCTCTCTGGAAGCCAGGGCTGGGGCTCGCTGGAGCTTGGGGCCGGGGCTCAAGTGGCTCTTGGCGCGCTCACTTAGTTGTTAGACTCTGGCGTTGAGGGTCAGGGCTCGAACTAGATGGGTCGTGGTGCGGACATACAAGTCTCGGGAGAGAAATCACATAAGGAAATGGGAGAGGAGAGTCGGGTTCGGGAGATATATAATCAATTTTCCAATGGACTACCGACAGAATATCCATCGGTAATCCATCGGAAAATTGGCTCCATCTACAAAGAGCGTGAAAAATCCCGCCAATGAAATTGAAATACCGATGAAATATCCATAGGTAAATTCCTTGAAAAAACAAATTTTTTCCATGATTCACAAACAGATTTAGCCGTCGGTAAATTTGTCGATAATTACCTATGGACATTACTTATGGATAATCCATTGGTAAATCTCCTGCTTCCTTCCCACCATGATACACTGATGAATTACCTATGAAATACAATATGTTGGTAATTGCCTATATATTTGCCAACGGAAAAACTCCCGCGCACTTCCCGCCATGTTATAACGATGGATTTACCTACAAATTAGTCCATCGGTAAATTGCCAATGGATAATCCGTCGGGAAACTTGGTGGGTAGTCGCTATGGATTATTTATTATAGAAATTCCTACGGATTGCATTCTGTCGGTATTTTCAACGGATTTTGTCTGGTGGTTTATCCGTCAAAAAATATCCATCAGTATTCGACAGTTCAGTTAACTAGTTTTTAAATTTTTTTAAAGAAAATAGTTTGGTTCGACTCAGTTCGAGCTGAAATGGTCTAAATTGTGTTGAAATAATGCAAAACAAACCAAATCGACCAAAAAAAGATGTCGAACCAAATAGAACAGAGAAAAACACATAAACAAAAACTAATTAAGCCGTGATCTTAATACATGCTCTAAGTCTATACATAATAAAAAGAAGGATTAGCAAAGAAGAAGGTTTTGTTCGGTTCCGGCTCTAAAAGGGCTAAAGATACATATCACCACCACCACCACCACCGTCGTCATTGTCAGTAGTAGTAGTAGTTTGATATGATCCGAATCGATTAACTGAACTGATAACACTTATAAAATAGCCAAAATACTTTTTATTCTTAAAATTGAATTGAAATAGAACTTGTTAGGTTAGAACCATCCTTTTTGGTTCGGTGCAACGAAAATCGATTTTTCTGCACACTTCAAATTTAGAAATAAGATTTTATCAATCTAATAGACTGTTTAGTATTGTTAAGATAATCTAATCTAGTTATGATATTATTTTGATATTTCTAGCGTATTTATTTTATATTTTTTGGATCTATAGACCTATAAATAGCTCAAAGTTATTCACTCTAATGTTAGCTCAACATTGTCAGGTTTTCCGAAGATCAAAGATGGTGGGGAGAGGGAGAGTAAAGATAGAGGAGTAGGGGAAAATGTGAAAGGATGACAGTTTTGAAATTTCATAAGTGAAACAGAAACTGTTTGTTTTTTCAATATAATAATAGACTAGACATGGATATGGGGCTTTCGGATGAGGTGTTTAACAAGGCAATTGAATTAAATGTAAGACAATTTTCGTGAATCAAAACGAGGACAAGAAATGGTATGCTCACTTGAGTAGGGATCGATCAAGAAAAAGGAAAAAAGAAAGACTTATGAGAATTTTTAAATCTAAAAAGCTGCATGCTAAGGTTACGATCGGTACGACGGAATCAAAAGAAATAGAATAAAATAAGTTTAATAGAGGAAACAATAATAACATTGTCATTAGTTGGAGAATTTTTTACGTTAATTTTTTAAAATGGAAGAAATATATTTGATATAAATTTAAGAAAAAGTGGAGAAATGGACATTCATGAGTTTTTTTTGGAGGAATGCTCATTCAATTATTTTTAGTGAAAAAATTTATCTAATAGAATGAACACTTTAATATTTAATAATACAATTACATTAAAATATATAATGAGTTAGCAAAATTCTCGTTCTATTTTATTCCATCTCATTCATGTTTACCAAAGGCAGCATAAGAAAATAATGTGATATTTTTAAATTTTATAAGAAATTATAAAAATAATTAAAATTTAGTAGTTCGTGTGACCACGTATACAGTGCCATTGTGAAGCGAACCAGTACCCCTGACACGAGATACTTTCTTGAAGAAGAGGCACTTATGTTGGACCGCGGCACGTCGTAAATTGCATGAGTGTGGCACAGTAAATTGAACGATTATAGGCCCAGAGACATTTGATTAACTTGGACGTACCAAAACCATAAATGGAAAGAGTGAAAGACAGGATTCAAATTGTCCCTTTTTTTTAGAAAAACTTTCGGGGATTCCACAAATATAGTGAAAAATACTGAAATTCACGGTTTTGACATTGGGATGCTGTGTTCATTTATTTGTAGTCCACCACTCATTTAATTGATGGTACTCAAGAGGATAATGATTTAAACTGACGTGTCGTCATGCGCCAAGCTGTGTACTGGTTGAAGTCAGGGACGGATGTAAAGGTGCAGTTTAGCCGCCTCCTTTAGTCATATGAGAACCTTATCGGGGCTTGACATGTTGCGAACGCTCTTGAAAGTTAGGGGGCTACCTTCGGGAACGTGGATACAGGTGGTGCATGGCTGACGTCAACTAGTACCATAAGGTGTTGGATTAAGTCCTGTAACAAGCACAACCCTTATGTTTAGTTGCCACTAGCATGAGAATGGAACCCTGAACATACTGCTGGTGATAAGCTGGAGGAAGACGAGGACGGCGTCAAGTCATCATGCCAGTTAAAGGGGAAATAAAAGAAGGGAAAATAAAGGATTACATGAATTTCTATCTATCATAATTAAATTAAAAATATTTTATTCTCAGTTCGGACGGTACTATTATATCAAATTATCTTTCTCTTCTAAAATACTTTTTATTGTCCTTTAAATTCTGCACCCTTAATGAATATTCTAAATTTGCTCCTCGTTGAAAGTTTTTGATAAGTAACTATTCCATCTCTGTAAGCAAGCCAAATGTGCATCACTTTACAATAGGCCTCGTAGATTAAGAAGAGTTGCTAAGGAAGTGTGTGCTACCGCATATTCTAATATTAGTAAACTGACTCCCTTAAATCGAACTAATTCAAAAATTCTATACACTATTCGGTCATCTCGCTGTGTATTCCTTGAAGGATCCTCTTGTTTAGTTCCGACCAAATGGTATAGATGTAAGTGGTCCAAAGAAGGCGATGAAGAACCAAATCAAGGGATTGCCGTTTTCAAGACATAGCCATCTCTAGTCCAAGAATCGTCCCAACAAATCTTTTCCATCAAAAGTTTGTGGAAAATTAACAGTTTCACTGTAGTGGTTAAATCAATGGCATTACAGGGAATTTATTCTAAGTAATTCTCTCGAGTCAGAATTGACCGAGAACCATGTTAATTTATTCAAAAAAGAAAAAGAGGAAATTTATTAATATCCACTCTCAACATGTAATCTCTAAAAGTTTGATTCTACAACATGTAAATTCTACTCTGGTCAACAGTATTATTGAATGTAGCAACATCGCCTACCAATAATCCCATCATACGTTCACATCTTATACGGCAGCCTCCCACAATCGTAGTGAATTATCTTGGTAACTATAGGCAGGAGCATTACGTAAAACATGTTCCTGAGGAACTTCGTCCACCAGACCGACCCGTCTTGCTGGATCCAACCCGATAGGGACGAGGCTGCGATGACCCATGTGGCGCGCCACCTCCTCTCTCCCACGTACTTCCTCAGCGCCTGGCCCATGTCTGCATCTCTAAGCTTACCATCGGGGCCGACCGAGTTCCCGATATGCCGTCCCAGAACCACAGCATCCTCGAGGGCCATGCACCCGCCTTGCCCAAGGTCGGGGGTTGTGGGGTGCATGGCATCGCCGACCACCGTGATGTTCTCTGTGTTCAAGGTTCCCATGAGGACGCTCCACGGGTTTCGATACATGAGCGGGGCCATCCACAGTGTCGAGAGATCGGACTGTCGGACCACAGCTAAGAAGGATGAAGGGAAGTCCTTGGCCCACTTCTCGATTACATCTCTTTGTATCGATTCCGGATCCCTTCTACTGTCTTCTCCTAGGAAAAAAAAAATTGACATATGCATTAGCCCATCGCTCGGATGGAAGGCTCAGGAAGGAGAGGGGAGCAGAAGTGAAATATTTTAAGTTAATTCACTGTGTTATTCTTTTGTATAAGTTCATTAAGAAAAGAGGATATTTTGGTCAATATATGTCTTAAGTCTACCATCTCCACTCCACGGCAAATCATGTTTAAAGAAAACGGGCTCTAGGAGGAGAGATTCTTGCATGTAACAATCATACCATATGACGGTATTAACGTGATATTATAAAGCAATAAAATTCTTTTTTAAGGATTTTTTTAAAACTAAAATCTAAAAGTGGGAAAAAAATATAAAAATGACTTTGTTTGATTGGTTTATAACACTACGTTAGTACCGTTATATAGTATATCCATTACATACAAGACTTTCTTTTATAAGAGGGTGCCGCCTGATATTTAAAAAACTAATAGACCCTGCTCAATCAAGGATTGAGTCGGATCGGTCTACTAAGCGTGTAAGCTCTCCCAACAAGAATTTTTTCCACTCGAAAGACTCGAATCCAAGACCCAATTTAGAAAAGAAGAGATATTTCACTATTTCAACCAATCAATTGTGATAAGTCAGAGAAAGATTTGAAATACCTTCAGGAGGCGTTTTGCAAGAAAGGTACCAGTAGACCTCATTGTCAGTGAGGGGAACAAATCCGGCCCTTTCCGAGACATCCACGAATTGCTGGACAAAATGGGGCAGCCCATGACCCTCTGGGTACACCGAAAGTCCTTGAACCCCAAATCGTCCCGCATCGATCGGTGGGCTAAGCTTCAACCTCTTTGCAACCACCGAGTGAACCCCATCACACCCAATCAGCACCTACATCATCCAGACCCAAAATCAACACCAAAAGAAAGCCCAAGAATTTTGTTTAGAACTCGGATTCATATTCATCAGAAGAGTCTAAATTCGGTAGGTATTTGTATCCAACTGCTCTTCTGTATCGGGATTCGTTTTACTATCTATCAAATGTGAGATCATATGCCCTTGAACACCCACATTCAACCAAGTTGGACATTTTTGCTCTCTTTTGTACTCAAAGCGAGGGGACACAGTGACCACAATGTAGGCTAACTAATAAGCTAGCCACGAGCCTAGTATTTTTTTTTCTTTTGGTATATGGCATAATTGATTACGAGTTCCACATTCAAGCCTGACACGTAATCTAAGCCCACCACAAGGTAATCGGCTCTAATATAATGTAAAATTCCCACCTTACCCATAGTAGATTAGGCTCTATCCACTTGAAAACCTAAGTTTATATGTGATAGTATATCCAATCCCTCCCATGTACCTGAATTTCGTTTATTATTTATCCGATATTGATCGTAATACACAATACTCATACCTTAGCCTTGATAATGCTTCCATTTTTTAGTGCAAGAACAGAAATGTGATTGCCGTCTTCTAGCAGGGACTCGATGGAAGTGAGCTTCGAAGAGAAACGGATGCTATCCGGTGGCAGTTCATCGGCTAGTACTTGTATGAGGGTTCTCCGTTGAACAGGTATAAGTCTGGTTAAAACTTGGCACACTTAATACCATATATACATATATGTATGCATGTATATGTGTGTGTGCCTATATGTATATAGGACAGACAAAAAATTAACTTGGAATCACCTTCTGTAGTCGGCGAAGGGAACTTGCTGAGTTGATTTTGCCTTGACGTCGGTAACAAGTACCCTGAAGCACGACGGAAGTGATCAGAACGTTTTCCATAAATGAAAAATTAAAACTAAACTTCATCGTAACCGCAGTCCAGTCTCTTAAGGATATGAATCGTTATGAATCGGAACTTGGAAAATCAAAACAACCTCAGTAATGAGTTGGAAATCGGTTTCAAAGTACGAGAAAAGTGCATGCAATGATCAACGGCTTAGATCACGACACCGAATATTCCACACAGAATCTTTCTGAAAATTTTTTTAATACTATTTACTCGTTTGAACGATGGTTTCATCTGCCTTGTAATATATTTAAAAGATATCAAGACTATTTTTCGGAGTTTAAGTAAGAGAGGAACTTCTCGGTTTGACGAAGAGGAGTAAGTAATTCACCTTTCTATAGGTATATTCAGAGACGGAAGCTTATCAGCAACTCCGAGGGCATCGAGAGCAAGGCAGCCATTTGAGGAGACTATAATGGCGCCGCCGCCGGCCCTGAGTTCAGCTGCCTTTTCCAGCACCACCGCCTTCACGCCGACCCTCTTGAGAGCCACCGCCGTCGCCAGGCCACCTATGCCTCCCCCGACTATGACAACTTCATGATCCTCCATCACCGTGGAAGGCATATTTATTCGTGTACGTGTGTGTGTATATGAGTTTATCTGTTTACAGCTTCAATGCTTTTCCTTGGATTTCCTTTTGTGGAATTTGAGGTATTTCTTCTTGCTCGATGAACCATCTGATGTTCATGGACGTGGCCGCTACGAGTTATATATGGACGTGGTCACCGTGAACTGTGGCCAGTGGGGGCCAGAAGTCCGTAGTATTAGGTTTCTATGAATTAATCGTAAAAGTCAAAAGGTGGCAAACAGCAGCCATGCCCTGGTTGGCTAGCTTTCCAAAAACCATCTATGACAAGTCCACTCGTGCAAACTTCTCCAATTCAATTATTAGATCGTTCAACAGATTAATATTAAAGTGGACAGTTTGCCTCATGAGCCACAAGAAAGTCATCGTCTGGCCTCTAAATAAGGAAAAAAAAAACGGAAGACTCAAGTTGATTTTCAGACCTCTGAAGTCAAGAAGTCTCAGGTCATGTTGTTTCTTAACTTCTAAAGTGAAGGTGCTCAAGTCGATTTCACAAGTCAAGTCATCGCATCAAACTTAATTATTTGCAAGATATGCATTTAGTTGTGCTACATGTTCATCTTGAGGAGAGTGTTGAAGATACTATCATTTTCATTTTGGAAAAAATGTTTAATAATAAGATCGTGTTGATGATTATATTAGTATTTATAGGATTTTACGATATTGGATTTGATATTATTTCAATATTCTGATTTACTTGTTTTCTAGTTTATTTAATTTTCTAAGCCTATAAATACGCAAGTCATCTCACGTAATTTTGACTTGTGACCAATTATATTTATCTCTTTCAATATCTATGCTCTTCTCCTCTCCCATAAATTATATAAAATTTATCAGATTTTATGTAAAATTATTCTGTGCAAATGGGTTGAAAAATTCAAATCGAGCACTTCAATGGACCGGGTCAGATGGCTTCTAATTATCCCTAAGGAAACATGTAATTTTGAATTTGTTGAAAACTTAAAGGATGGTGTCGATTTAGGGTAAGATTAGCCGGCCGATCAGGTCTGAGCAAAGAGTGGTCGCACACAAGAGTCGGTTTCACATGTTCTTAACTGGTCCGAAACAGCTCCTCATCGACACCCGAGGTAGGTCCACGACTGCCCGAGTCACCCACAGATATCAAGAAATTAAAGATTGACACTTTGGTAACTCGTGGTTTCGATCCTCTCATGTCATAAGACAATCGAAAGACATTACGTAGGGACAGCGAGCGTCAAAGACGGACGATGGAAGGAAATCTCAAGAGTTTTCTCGAGTCTGTCTGTTGAATAATTGAGGATTCCAAATTGATCTACCAGGTTCTTTTACTTTTTGAAATTTGAAAAATTGGATTCCGCGTGTTCAAATAGCAATAAACTCCTCTCTTCTCTCTCCCCCGTGCCACAATGAGCATTACTCTCGTTATCTAAATCTTAACATTCAAATTACAATATTAACATTCAGATTACAAGTTCAAGTATCGTTTTAAATAATATTATTAGATTTTTTAATAAAATCACGAACTATTCAACAAATTTTTAATTTATCACGAACTTTTGTTATCTAAAAAATCACAAATTATTCAAGAATTCATTAATCTATCACGAACTTTTTTTTACTTAGAAAATCACAAGTTATTTCTATTTTTTCTAATTTACTACGCCATTAATTTTGAACATTGATTGCTAATATACACCGTTAATTTTATTAATTGTAAATAGAGTCTAACATGGTATTAACTTGTTGTCCATCTAGTCATAAAAATAGGGAACGTTTGTTTGCATGTCCATCCTTATGATAAAATAGAAAATTCAATAATAATTCGTGATTTTTTATGACCATATGAATAACACGTGTGATACTACGTCAGATTCTGTTTGCATAATTAGCAAAATTAATGGCACATATAAGCAATTAAAAACAAAATTAACGGTGTGCTAAATTAGAAAATTTTTGAACAATTCCTGATTTTCTTGGAAAAATAGTTCGTGGTAGATTGAAAATTTTTTTAAATAGTTTGTGATTTTTTGGGAAAAATAGCTCGTGACAAATTTGGGGATTCTTAGATAGTTCGTGATTTTCTACACAAGTAACCCAAATATTATTAGAAGAGATTTTTGAGCTTATGCCTTGGCCAAAACCCACTTCTTAGACTATGCTAGGTATTTGATAGTTTTATATTGATGGAGTCAGTGTTAATACTGGTTGTCAAGCTCGTTTGCTATATACGCAGTTGAACATACAAGATTTAACATTACGTAACAGGATGACTGTATTTTTCTATTCTTTATTGAAAAAACTCCTCTCTCTCTGCAAGTAATGGCATAATATAGCACCAAACTTTGAGAAATTATCCTTTTTTTTGTGAAATATTTAATGAGAAATTTCGTGGATCACACATAAAATTAATCAGTTTCTTGTAGTGTTTTTTGTAAGTTATGTCTTATTGTACTATGGCTTGACAGGGTCTGATTAGATCATCTTCCATATCACGTGTTCTTGAAATTATTGAATTTAATTCTTCTGGAATAATCTCCTAGAGGCTTCAGGGGTGTCTAATGATATTGTCTTGTTATTTAACCTTATTTCCCACATAAACTCAATTTCTTCAAAGAACATACCATTTTTTGTCTCAAAAAATATTAATTAAAATTTGTAACTCCTAAATCTTTTAGAGCAATCAATTTAAAACAATAATTAAATATTTTTGAGTCAACCTCAAGGGTTAATTCAAATAAATAAGACGTGTGCATGACTCCCGTGGAAATTCACCCACACATGTATTTTGTACATAGACTATGGTTTTGTGAAGTGTACGTTTATGAGTTCGAGGAGAATAAACTCAACATTATTAAAAAAAAATTGAACCAAGCACGTGGACTGATCTGAATCCATAGACTTCATGGAGCGAGTATTCATGAGGCTGGAGAGAATACAGAACGCTTTAGTAAAAAGATATTTTTGAGCCCAATTTCCTCGGCCTGTAACGTCTTACCTTAATTGGACAACCCAAAATGCATTATACTGGCCCTTTTCCCAATGAACAATTTATAAGAGATTTTTTGACACTGTTTTTAGTAGGTGTTATATTGATTATCAGTGATAGATTTAGGGGGTGCAGGGGCACTCGGGAAACTCCATGAGAATCTATGCAAATTTTACTTGATTTATCCCATTTTTATTGAACAATACATAGTTTATCTCCCGAATTCTTCATGTTACTTTTCTATAGAGTTTTGCCCCCTTCTAAGCTTTCTGGATCCGTCCTGTTAATTATGTAAATTGCGATCAACGATTCAAGGGTGTTGTTCACCTGTTTCGTCAAATCTACCGTAGAGTTAACCACCACGATTAGATCCATCGGTCTTAAAATGTTGTTGACTAGATACATGCATCGACATGGAGAATAGCCATTTATGAACACGATAAAATGCAATTGACCATTCCAAGAAATTAACCATCGGAAATAATGCACAAGCATCCTAATTAATCAATTCTAAAACTTTGGTCAAATAACACTTATTTCTCGACCTTTCGTACTTTTGTCATTTTAGTTCTAAACCTTTATTTTTTATCATTCACGTCCTCAACCTTTTGAGTTTTCGCCACTTTGGTCCTACCGTTACTTTTTCCATCCAAAAAAAATTTCATCCAAAACTTATTTTTCAACAAAAACTATTTTTTAAAAAATAAAGAAAAAAGGAAAAAAAAAAAAGCAAACGAAAGTAAAAAATGTCAGTAGAGTTTTACTTGTTTGCACATCCACTTCAAAATTGAGACACATTTCTCATTAAAAATTGATTGATATTTATTATCATTAAAAAATCGTGACTTATTCCGAGAAAAATGAGTTATAATTTTAAAAGTAACACGTATTAGTAATCAATATTTTATTAATCAGAGATTGAATATGTTTTTTTTAATTGTTGAAAAGATCATATATTCTTTTTTGGATGGAAAAAGTAAGGTAGGATCAAAGTGGCAAAAACTCAAAAAGTTGAGGACGTGAATAATAACAAATAAAGATTTAAGATTAAAATGATAAAAGTGCAAAATGTTAATGACTAAAAATCCCTTTTTTTCCCTAAAACTTTTAATTTTTCTATTGGTATCCAATCTCCTAGTAATCGTTTATTTCCCCGTTATGCATACAGCGACACAGTCAAAATCTATTGAATCAGGGGGTCGAGAATTCCATCGGATACAAACCTCTCTCATTCTTCACCTTACCTGAGTACTTGTTCCATAACTCAGTGGAATTCTCACTCGTTAATTTACACTTTGCACCATACGAATTTTGACACAAAGCTACAGCAAATGGGCAAACGTATCGAGCATACAAATGTTACCATGGGGAGGGAAAGAATCGAGACCAATGCCATTTGAATAAAGAAGCGGAATAAAGAGTAAATTCCAGATTTTGATCTTACAAATTGATGAAATCTTGCGAGAGTTTTACAACTTAGTAGAGCTATTTAACTTGAATTTAAATTAGTTGAAACCATGAGAATAGTCAGCACTATACACCAATAAAAAGGACTTTTATTAGGATAGACAAATGACATACAAACAAATAGCTCAAAAATACAACCAATTTTTAGGTACTTCACTTAAATATATATAAATTGCGCTTTTTTTTTTTTTTTTTTTGTAAGTACTGACTATGGAAGCAGCCTCGTTCACATCTTCTCCGGCAACCTTCCACAGTCGTAGCGTATTGCATTATTAGCCCTAGGCAGCACCAGTTTATAGAACAATGTCCTGAGGAGCTTCATCCACCATCCCGACCCATCTTGCTGGATCCATCCTGACAGGTACGACGCCGAGATGATCCACGCCGTGCGCCACCTCCTCTCTCCGACGTAATTCCCCAGGGACTGGCCTACGTCTGCGCTCCTGTCCTGAGCTTACCGCCGGGGCCGACCGAGTTTCCAATATGCCATCCAAGGACGACCGCATCCTCGAGGGCCATGCAGCCGCCCTGTGCGAGGTCGGGGGTTGTTGGGTGCATGGCGTCCCCGACCACTGTGATGTTCTCGGTGCTCAGGGTTCCGAGGGCGACGCTCCACGGGTACCGGAACATGAGTGGGGCGCATGACACTGTCGAGAGATCAGACTGTCGGACCACGTCTAGGAAGGACTGAGGGAAGTCCTTGGCCCACTTGTCGATCACATCTCGTTGTAATGACTCCGGGTCGTTTCTAGTGTCTTCTCCTGAAAGGACAATACGAGCATTACCTGACTAGGATGACCTCGTACAGATATAGCGAAAAAAACAAAACTGTTTCATCGATCGTGGCTAACAAGGAACCTAGAATCGAAGCATTGCTCCACGACAATGCGCTCTAGATAGACGGAATCTGCGTTAGAACTTTCGTCGTAGATGTCAAGGAAAACTTTTAAATACCTTTAGGTGGCGTTTTGCAAGCAATGAACCAGTAGACTTCCTTGTCATTGAGGGGGACAACTCCGGCCCTTTTCGACACATCCACGAATTGCTGGACATAGTGGTGCATCCCATGGCCCTGTGGATACACCGAAAGCCCTCGAACTGCAAACCGGCCCGAATCAACCGGTGGGCTGAGATTCAACCTCTTTGCGATCACTGAGTGAACCCCGTCACACCCGATCACCACCTGCATCAGACCCAACAAGACACAAGATCAATGTGTTGAAACTAATAGATTGTTGTAAAAATTAAGAAAAGCATCATGGTCCGGATGATCCTGGTATGAAGAGTTTGGGTACCTTAGCCTTGATTATGGTCCCATCTTCGAGTCCGAGAACCGAGACCCAATGGCCATCTTCTAGCTGGGAATCGATCGATGTGAGCTTTGAAGAGAAACGGATGCTCTCCGGGGGCAACTCATCAGCCAGTGCTTGTAAGAGGGTTCTCCGATGAACTGGTATCGGTCCGTCCCTGCATAGAACATGTAAAACAATCTTAAAACGGAAGTATACACACACATTATCGAGAGACCCGCCCCTGTATAAGTTCGGTTGAAATCTAGCCCTCGTAATACTAGTTATTTGAAAGTTGTATATATATGACACCGAATTTAATCAAGGAAAGGTCACCTTTTGTCGGCAGTGAAGACAACTTGCTGAGTTGATTTGGTCTTGACGTCAGTAACAAATAACCTGAAGCATCAGGGGAGAGAACGTTTTCGATAAATAAATATGAACACTTTGCCATCTAGGTTCAACGCGAACAATCGAAACAACACAATAGGAAATTAGATGGGTTTCAGTTAAGATTAAATGTGCTTTGTGTCTACATGGGATTGGAGACACCAAAGAATTCATTGTGTCAAGCATGTCCCAACTCGTGTAACACAACTAAATGCAATTAAATGCGTTTACTAAATATAATATTACTATCTCTATTACCAAAAAAAAAAAAAATTACTATCTCATGAAAATATTTTATACCATTCAAACATTTATTATATAAGAATTATTGACAACATTTTCTCGTCATAAAATAATTTAAGGGTATTAAATTTTTCACATGAGCTTATAAGATTTCGAGCCAATACCTACTTAAAAGTATAAACTATTAGGTGATGGTACTCGATTTTTTTTATAAACTTAAGTTTTTTCTTCAACCTAGTCGATATGTGATATGACTCTCAACAAAAGGTCTAATCTCATGCACACAACAAACCAAAATAAACGGTTTAAGCATGTTAACTTGATTTTGAAAATAATCTATTTAGACACGACCCGTTTAAATACGCTCTATTAAAAGTGTCATAATTAGGTCAAGGTTGTTTTTGATCTAAACCCGTTTAGCCACGACTTATTGAAATAAAACACGATACATATTGTCATGATTAATTAATATGAACGTGTGGAGTATGTGTGCACATCGGTAGCAAACACTAGAAATGCTGAAGAAAGTGCAGAAATTGATGCAGAAGAATTCACCTTTCCAGAGGTGCATACAGTGAGGAAAGCTTATCAGCCACTCCGAGCGCATCGAGAGCCAGCCAGGCATTTGAGGAGAGCGTTAGGGCGGCGCCGGTGGCCCTCAGCTCGGGGGCCCTCTCCAGCACAACCGCATTGACGCCGACCCTCTTCAGAGCCACCGCAGTTGCCAGGCCGCCTATGCCTCCCCCGACTATTACCACTTCCTGATCTTCCATCACTGTGAATGGATGCGTGAATCTAATGCTTTTGCTTGGATTTGCTTTTGTGGAGTTTGAGGTATTTCTTGCTCGATATACAATCTGAGTTTCAGGTGGCCGCTGTGAGTTATATATGGATGTCGTCATGGTGAGCCGTGTAGCCCAGAACTCCATAGTATTACATACCTATGAATTAATCATAGCAGTCAAAGCTGACCGACGGCAGCCATGCCCTGGTTGACTAGGCTTTCCAGAAGCATCTATGACAAGTAGGTATGAAGGAGGCTTCTGCAATTCAGGTATTAGATGGTTCAGCGGTTAATCTCAAAATTAATAGTTTAAAGTAAAAGATCCAACAATTTATGAAAACTTTTTCAGATAATAAATGATTTAGTCATTGAATTGTAGAATTTGCCTTGCGATGAGAAGGTCATGTATGTAACGAGAGAGAAAATAAAATGACTTGATTTTATTAGTTAGTATCACTATGAGACATAACTAGCCATGTGGTTAGCCTCAGCCACTGTTCAGTAACCGACCAGTTCTAGTTCCATGGGGATGTGGATAACTGGCCCTAAATCGCCTTTAGGATGGTTCAGAACCGTCCGATTCCAGTTCGCATCCCTGGTTCGAGACCACGGTTCCAATCGGTTCGAAACCACCAATTCAAAACTTATTGGTTTGAAAAAAAATTAATAGGATGAGAATCTTCAAACACAAGACTTTTGTTTGTGTTTATAGCTATCTAATTGAACAATATGTAACTGCTTGCCCCTTTTATAAGCTTTTTAGGGAATCATTTCTCCTCTTCTCACGGACAAGACATAGTTTCATTTGTCCCATATGAAGAGGAAAAATGGCTCCCAAAAAGCTTATTAAATGATAACATTTTCACATTTATTTAATCATATGAAATTCTAAATATTAAATTTTAAGGTTCCGAGTGGGTTTAGGATTGGTTTCAGGCTTGAACCATCCCGTGACCACCACTACACAAAACTTTCCCGTATGTAATGGTGTCATAATATAATAGTATTTGTCAATACCAACCAATAAAATTAAATAATTTTTAAGATTATTTTTTTCTTTTTAAATTTTATTAAATTTTCAAAAATTAGCTTATTTTTATTAGTCCATCGACCGGGAAATGATTTGTGGACATTCAGCTTGAAAAAGGCCAGGTGGGACAAAAACAAAAAGCTGTAAAGCAAGTATTCAATTCAATCACTTCGTTGACCGTGTCCTGTGGCTTCCTATCCCTAGCTAGCTACGGTTACATGTACGTTTTGTAATCTTTCAAAACCGAAAATGACATTTCGGGTGTCAATTTAACGTTAAATCATTCGGTGCAAATGTGTTGGAAAGCTTTCGAGATGTACCAAATGTCATAAGTTTATCGGCTTGGGCATAATATCCATTGTCTCTAACCTCTGTATATACACACACACTAAACACGGATCCGTACAATGCACGGAAAGGAAAAAGACAATTGTCGCAACTAAAACGGATCCGTGAAATAAAATCGTTTGATTACAACGTAATGCAATTTAATTCATTCGAAATTCATTAACTTACAATATTTAGATAGAGCATTTTTAGTTCTCATTAAGCTATTTCACCTTTTTCAAGTTTAAAATTTTAAATCATTCGTTCGAAAATTTTAAAAGATTTTTACTGTTAAAATTATATATAAGGAATGGAAAGGTTAAGATCACAAATATAAAATGAGAAGAAAATGACTATAGTTAATATTTTATCTTTAATATGAAGGGTTTTATAAAGTATATGTATATAATAAATTTTATTATATAAATTAGATTACGAACGAATATGGAAAAAAAAAGATATTAAACTACTCATATGTTTACATATAATAGTGCAAGACATAAAATCGTGCTACGCACGAAAATAAGATAAAAATAAATAAATGTGAAATATTTTGATAAATCTATATAATTAGAAAAATTATTTATAACTTATTGTAATTTAATTTGTTTAAAATTCGTTAGTAATGAGAATAGCATTTTTAATTGTCATTAGCATACCATATCAATATTACATTTTCAATTTTTGTTATTTTAAACTATTCATTCAAAAAATCGAACAGATTTTTGCTACTTAAATCGTAAATATGGAGTGAAAGAGGAAAATTTGAGCAATTACATAAGATCCTGCTACGGAGATTATATGCATGTCATAAATATTGGCATGCAAATTAGATTAAGGGCATCATGAAAAATAAAATGACATGGAATATTCAAATGTTTATATAATAGTATAGAATAAGATATATATATCTATATAATATAAAAGATATATCTTAATGCACCAATTGTTTGGATTCGAGCAACTTTTGATATGAGATAAAATAGTTACTTTCAGGGGTCAGTTTGCGTTCGTAACAGACCTGACATGTTATCTGACTGATACTCAAGGTAATTTCTTGACATGCAGTATTGTATGATGAGATCGAGAAATTAAACTATCGTGAGGAGTGACTTCGTTGTGGCGAAGTCAAACATGAGTAGAAGAAAATCATAAATCGTGAACAACTTGGAATCTTGGTAGGTTGGCCATCATCATGGCAGGATTGGGAAGCCAAAATGGAACCTTGAAATATGGAATTTGAAATTGGGAAAATTTTATAAAACCGGCAAGGTACTGTACCTTGCCGGTTTTATAGAGGCCTCCTTGAAATTGACGATGGGGGGCTTCTTGGAACTCTGGAAAGGGAAAGTGGGAGGGAATCGTCAGTATAAAATCTATTATAGAAAAACTTTCATTTTCAAGTGTTAAATTTTTTGATGGTATATGCTGTCATCAATTTGTCACTGCATGCTGCTTTACTGTACTAGTGTAAGACTCGTGCTTCGCAATGGTGATATAGATTATTACGAATATAAATATTTATAATTTGTTAAAATAAAATAATGGTGAAAAGAATATACAATGATATGAAGAGATCGAAGATATACTTATAGCATAACTACACGTTAACTCGTAAATATAAAAATAATAACACAAGCTAAAGTGAGGTGAGAGCGGAGGGCAAAAAAATCGCAAAAAAATGAATGGGAAAATGAAGATAAGGAAAGGTAGATAAAAAGGAATGAAGATGAATTGAAGGGTTATGTTAGCTCATTACAGAGAGGGTTTTCAATTTTGATGTCTATTGTCATCGAGAGTGGTGGCCTAGTGGTTTAACGCACACTTCTATGTGATTTAGTGAGATTGAAATCACAATTTCAAGTATAACTCTGAGTAATATTTCCAATAATAGACTGTTGATCTTATATCTTGATGGACATTGATTTCTTACACTGTACTAAACCTTTGGCGGTATTACATTGATAAGGTCAGTGTTAGTATTTGTTATTAGTTCTTCTGATATGTTCGCGGTTGAATATAAAAGTTCGACATTACGCAGTGATGGTGGTTTGGTTGTCACTACTACTGTCATCCTTTTAATAATGTCTGTTGTCATAAATTAATTAAACTGGACATTTTTAGCAATATTTGTATGTCATTTTGTAGACTACCTGCCACGGTTGGATGTTCCGAGGCCAGTGTCGTTAATTGCATCGAAAAATTTCTGACAACAACAATAACAACAGCAACAATAACAATCATAATAATTATTGTTTAAAATATTAGTACATTTGGGGCTGTTTGATTAGGGGTGTACAGAAAACCGGTTCGGGGCCGAACCGGTTTCAAACCAAACCAAAGAACCGGCTTGGTTCGGTTCGGAACAGCACCTTAGGTAAAGAACTAAACCAGTTTATGTTGAATAAATCACAATATTTTAAACCAATTTTGTTAACCTGTTAGAATCGAATTGGTTTTAAAACAGTTCGGTTCGGCTCAAAATCGGTTCAAATCGAACTGAATTGATTTTGAAACAGTTCGGTTTGGTTTAAAACCGATTCGAACCAAATTGAATTCGTTTTAAAATGGTTCAATTTGGTTCAAACAGAATTGAATTGGTTTTTAAAGTAAGACTAGTTCGGTTTGGTTCGAACCGGTTAACCGCATCAATTACACTTAGAAATTAACCGAACGGCTTTTCCTCTAAAAAACTGCATCAAAATAGAACTGGTTCGGGGAGAACCGGTTCCAACTAGTTAGGTTCAGGTTCGGTTCTCCCTGAACCGGTTCGGTTGCACACCCCTATGATGGAATCATAAATCAAAACAAACTATGATGGGATCATAAATGAAAGGATAAATTTCAGTTTCTGTTTAATAAATAATCTATTTCGAGTTTATATTAAGAGAATTTAATAAAAATTATAATTGTTTGCATTAATTTCATATAGTAAATCACTCCACTGTATCGATTTATATTTTACAATGAATTATTTTTCATACTATTTTTAAACTACATTCTTCTTGAATTTGAAAAATTTGGAGAATCAATATTTTTCAATTTAAAAAAAAAAGGGACAAAAAATGGCTGTCAAAAATTGGTGACCGGAAATTTGTATTGGGTTACTATATTGTGTCAAAAATTGTTAGGCTTAATTTCAATCCAATAATTAAGGGAAATAATCATATATATTTGTCAAAATACGATGCAACAGGATTGCTCATAAATAGATAAAAAGAATTATATTTTTCTCAGATATGAAGAAAGAAAAATCATTTCTTTGAATACTGTTAGAATCTTAATTTATCAAATTTATTTCTTGTCATTTTATTGCATTCCTATCTATCAAATACAATAATGATCCCTTCATAATTTTGGCACTGGACGACTTTTGGTAGAAAGGTTATTGTCATAAAGTTTCCAGATAAGGAAATTTAATTTATTCAAATTTAGAATAAGGTTGAAATCTACCATCACGAGAATTTTACACGATAGCAGACTGATCTGATTCAAATTTAAATTAGATGAAACCTTTAGATATTGGGCAATTTTACAACAAAAAGTGAAGTTCGTAGAAAGGGAAAGGTGGATATTGTTCGAAATTTTCTAGCTAAGGGTATTTAATTTATTCAAAATTTTGATTTTCAACCTTATAAATCGATTAAATCTACTATCGTGAGAATTTTATGCACCACTGAACTGACCTAACTCGAACTTAAATTAGTCACAGCCATCGGATATTGAGCAACTTCACAATAAAAAGTGGAATTTTATTTTTTTTATCTTACTTTGATCAGATCAGCTTTGCTTTTCATTAATCGATCAAAACCAAGATACATTAGAGCCCACAAATAAAAGTGTAAAAGCCCAGAGGCCAATCAAAACACACACTAGTTACAGAGCAAACAGAAAAGCATCATAAAGTAATTCCCCGTTCAACTAGCAGGGGCTTCTTTAGTGAATTACAGAGTTTCCTCTGCAACTCCAAGAAACCAAGAAGCTGAGCACGAACTAAACTTGCAATAGAATGCCAAGCCCTTGCCTTAGAAAGGGATTCACCAGCATGTAGAACCAAATTCCGTTCCTTCCAAGTGAAATATACAGTGGTATGCCAAAAGAGTTGTAGTAGAGTACGAAAGATAGAAAACTTCTTTGAAAGCTTAATGGCCCAAGCTAGCTCATAACTCCAATCTCCTACTAGTCTGTGAACGCCAGACTTTAACAAAATCTGTTGCCACACAGACTTGCTAAAAGGACAAGAGAAAAAGAAATGAGATCTACATTCTTCAGCAGAGCCACAAAGCCGACAAGTTGAATCAATACCAAGGAACCATTGTGACATTCTATCTAGTGTGGATAACTTGTTCCTAATGGCCAACCAAGAAATGAAGCAATGGTGAGGAACATGAAGCTGAAACCAAACCAATTTAAACCAGTGGACTTTGTCAGTCTTTTTTCATAAGGCAATCCATGCACTTGCCAGAGTGAACCGACCATGAGGACTAGGAGCCCAAAAAATCGAATCAACATTTTGGTTTAAAGAGATGCCACATACCAATTGATGGAGCAAACACAAGTTCCTGTCTCTGGAAGGCCTACCAGAGCCGAGTGACAGCTTTAGCAACGGAAAAGTCAAGAGGAACACGATAACTTACAGGGAAAGCACTAACCAAGGGACTACCATCTATCCAGTTGTCAAACCAGAAGGATGTCCCTTGACCATCACCAATCCGACTACGAATGAGGGAATAAGTAACAGGCCTTAAGAGCAGAAGGGTCCACCAAGAGTAAGAACTCTAGTTCGTTGGCTTCACAGACCAGAAACTTTACCCTTGAGAAGGATAAATAGCATAAAAAGATATATCACAAGTATACTCACAATCTCTAAGAATTGCACCAATCATTTATGAATTCCGCATTTAATTTGTTAATAATAGTAGTAGTACTACTAATTGCAGCTTCGAGTGAACATCAATTATAAAATGCACAACGAGTTGGTTGTGTAAATCTCTCTCGGGTCTTGACAGGTGTAAAGTTTCCATGGTTTTCAAGGGTTAACTTTACGTGTATCAAGATCGGAATGATGGTTTATACAATGAACTCATTGTATATTATTACACATTGAATGTTTACTCCCATAGCATCACCATGTTCACGGCTTTTCCGGCAGCCTTCCACAGTCGTAGTGTAAAACATTGACAACTCTTGGCATCACCATCTTGTAGAACACGACCCTGAGGAACTTCATCCACCATCCCGACCCGTTTTGCTGGATCCAACCCGATAAGTACGAGGCCAAAATGATCCCCGCCGTCCGCCACCTCCTCTCTCCAACATACTTCCCCAGGGCCCGGCCTAAGTCTGCATGCCTGAGCTTGCCATCTGGGCCAATCGAGTTCCCGATGTTCCGTCCCAGAACCACGGCATCCTCCAGTGCCATACAACCGCCCTGTCCGAGGTCGGGGGTCATGGGGTGCATGGCATCCCCGACCACTGTGACGTTCTCAGTGTTCAGGGTTCCGAGGATGACATTCCACGGGTACCGGAACATGAGCGGCGCCCATGACAGTGTTGGGAGATCGGACCGCCGGACCACGTCTAGGTAGGACTGAGGGAAGTCCTTGGCCAACACCTCGATCACATATTTTTGTATTGACTCCGGATCTCTGATAATATCTTCTCCTGAAATGATAATGTATACATTAAACTCTTGCTAACCAATCTGACTCGAACTTAATCAGTTAGAGGCCCATAGGACTTCTTAATATCAGTGATACAGTCCGCAAAAATGACCAAAAATGATCTCATGCTATCGCCATTCACACCGATAAGGACTTTTGGATACCTTTGGCTGCCGTTTTGCAAGAAATGAACCAATAGACTTCCTTGTCATTGAGGGGAACAAATCCGGCCCTTTTCGACACATCCACGAATTGCTGGAAATAATGAGGCAACCCATGGCCCTCTGGATACACCGAAAGTCCTCGGACAGCAGATCGGCCAGAATAGACCGGTGGGCTGAGATTCAACCTCTTTGCAATCACCGAGTGAACGCCATCGCACCCGATCACCACCTACATCAGACCCAACAAGACACAATAATGTGTTAAAGTTAATAGATATTGTGGGGAAAATTAGGAAAAAACATTATATATTCTCCTGCAGATCCTGCAAATGAAGAGTTTGGATACCTTAGCCTTGATTATGGTCCCATTTTCGAGTCCGAGAACCGAGATCTGATGGCCATCTTCTAGCTGGGACTCAATCGATGCAAGCTTTGAAGAGAAACGGATGCTGTCCGGGGGCAGTTCATCGGCCAGTGCTTGTAAGAGTGCTCTCCGATGAACTGCTCTGGGTGCTCCTCTGCATCGAGGATTCGAATCGTGACAGAACATGTTAAACAAACTTGCATATTTATTAAGAGATTCTTAATGCTAATCATATTGGATTGATCAAATTGATCGGAAAACAAAATAAGACGGGAATGGCACCTTTCCATGTTACCGTAACGCACTTCCTGAGTTGATTTGGTCTTGACATTAGTAACAAATCCTCTGAAACATAAAAGGGAAACAGAGAATCCATTAGCCAAATACATACACACATACTTTACTTTTAACGTGGAAAGAGTATCATGTATGACGGATTTATTACTATGTGATAATACTAATATAGTATTATGAACTAATAATTTTCACAATTTTAATATTTTTAATAAAATCATCAAATTAAAAAAAATCTAGAAATATCTTAATATTATTGATTTCGTGACACCACATCAGAATTGTTTATTGAGAGTTACATTTCATATCAAAAAAATAAAAGGAATCATGGAACATAATAGTGATGATTTACCTTCACTTATAAATTTAAACTTTTATGTGATATGATCTCAAGACCTTATGGGTTCGGTGGATATTCTTTTAATGATATTAAAGTAGGTTAGACGCCGGCTCGTATCAATTGTTAGTCTAAGAACAGAGAAGAGAAAGTTCACTTCGTGCCATGTATCCCTTATCCGAATACAGAACAAAAATATGCAGGAAGGACAGGAGATGGAGAAGGAAAATGAAATTCACCTTTCAATTGGTGCATACAGCGGGGTAAGCTTATCAGCAACTCCGAGAGCATCGAGGGCAAGCCACGCGTTCGGGAAGAGAGCAAGGGAGGCGCCGGTGGACCTCAGCTCGGAGGCCCTCTCCAGCACCACAGCTTTGACCCCAACCCTCTTCAGAGCTACCGCCGTCGCCAGGCCGCCGATTCCTCCACCAACTATGACCACTTCCTGATCCTCCATCACCGTGAAAGGCATATACGTGTATGTATGTATATATTGATGAACAAGCTAATACAATTGTGTTTCTTCGAGGAGTTTGAGGGTGTTTCTTGCTTGGAGTATGGTCAGAGGCTCAGTTGGCCGCTCTGATTTATCTGGACTTGTGGGCCTCGCCCCGGAGACGTCATTGAAAGGTCCGCGAGACACAAGAAAACGTGGGTGGTGCAAAATGATTTGTTGACTATTCAGCCAAAAAGAGGAAACAAAGGCGCTGAATTTTATGAAAGAAAACGAGGTGTACGAGTCGAGTTAAGAACTTCCATTGGCTGCTTTCTTGTTACTGGTTTCAAGAGAAAAAGACGCTCCAACTTTTATATATATTTTGCAGACTATTCAGCCAAAAAGAGGAAACAAAGGTGCTGAATTTTGTCAAAGAAAACGAGGTGTACGAATCGAGTTAAGAACTTCCATTGGCTTCTTTCTTGTTACTGGTTTCAAAAGAAAAAGACACTGCAACTTTTATATATTTATGATTTTTTATAATTAAATTTTATAAATTTAGAAATGACTGATTCAGTTATATAAAATCAATTTCATTATACTTTCAATCCGAAACGCTACCGTTTCATTGACAGAACTGTTAACAAAGTGAACTGAAAGTGCAAAGGAACTGATATTAAAAATTGAATTAGTTATTTTTAAACTTATAAGATTCGACTGCCAAAAACAATAAATATATAGAAGTTCTAATGTAATCATATTATGGTTTTAATCTAAATTAGTTAGAGTATTATAGCCGGTACTTACGAGAGTCGAATCGCTTTGTGCTCTTAGCTGGCCCAAGATGGTTCTGTAAGCCGGAATTATATAAAATGGATAATCTCAATGGCTACAATTGAAGAAAATAATATTATAAGAAATTGATTTTTCACTGATTCTTTCTATAGGCACAAATTGTGCAAGAAAGACTTACCGGGAAATGGAGTAGAAGAAGATAATTCAACTATAAATTCAAGAACAGAAGAATACAAACTAACAAATTTATAAAAATAAAAATTTGTTACTGATTTGAGTCGAGGCCTGTGACTGTCACAGTATCCTTAAGATTGATTCGTCCCCTCTGGTCGTGCTGAGGAAGCGTGGACTTCAATCTCCCAGGATACAACGACGCTGAGCTTGAGGTTGCACGAAACCCGCAGCTGGAGGCGAACTGGAACCGAAGCCGGAAACCACCAAAAACTATGCAGATGCAGAGAGGGAGAAGAGAGAGAGCTCTAGAGCTTGTTGTGTGTAGAACCTATGGAGGGGGCCTCTATTTATAGGCTGGTGGAGGGCTGGTGGCTTAAATGGCAGAGAACCGGACAATTGAATGCCCGAACCGGCCGTAAATGTAATGAACCAGACATTAAAAGGGCTAAACCGGATGTTAAGAGCCCTTAATTGCACCGAACCGGCCATTAATCCGATTGAACCGATCATTTAGTGCCCCTATTAAGGTCGGCCCCTTAATGTCGTCTCTTAATACGGCCTTCAAGACCCTAAACCGCCCGGAATCTGAAGAGTCGGGAATCCAAGGCTAATTTATTGAAGGAGAAAAAAAAAATTTCCAGAAATGGCAAAACTAGGCCGGCACCTCCAATAATAGGCGGGAGCCGCGAGAAAGCCGTTTATTGTAGCTGAAGTAGTTACTTATCATAAGACTACTCTTAGCTTATAAACCCTTTGAAATTCTCATCCCTAATCGATGTGGAATTGAGTTTCTGCATTTCCCATTGTGGGCTCTTTGGGCCCTATGGACCCTTATAGGACTGGGCCTCTTCATGGGTTTTTATAAACTCAACCCATAACCATCATAAATTATAAGTCCATGGACTTAAACCCATTTCAATCCTTCAATTTCTCATTCAATTGGGCTTAGGCCCAAATATAATTTTCAATTCATGAGAACAATTTCTCATTCAATTCAATGCCATTTTTCCAACAATCCCCCACATGAATGAAAATTGTTTTATTTTGACTCTGTGGTGGTTTCCAACAAGTGAATCCTGCATAGGATAAGTAGGGTAACCCTTTGAACCTTCCCTTATAAAGGTACACTTACTTTACTAGTTGTCCAGTAGACACGATGTCCTTGAACTGTCCCGCTTTCTTGTGTAAAGGATCATATATCTCACACAGGAGTTCACAACACTTCTGTTCCGTTCTCACGGTTGTGTTCGTTTGGCCTTGAACACTGTCCTGGTTCTGTGAGAGTTTCTAAAGAATTAAACCCTTTATTCTCCTTTGAAGCGGCCCCACTTCTCTCTCACATAGGTGATTTATAATTTCAAGAGTATTCTGCCTACTCTTTTATAAATCATTAAAGCATCTAAATGCTAACCTCATCATGATAATATCACTGTTTCTTATAAAGGAACGGGTTGAGGAATAATCCCCCCACAGTGACCTCATCCGGTCTTATGAGTAGGTTGTCCCTTTGAACCTAGATCTTGGGATCTCCAGTCAACAAGGTAGGGTTTTCCTTCATAAAACCTTTTCTTTCATGGGCTTCAGTCCCATTCCTTTTGACATGTTCTCAACTAGTTCTCTGTTTAACCCTTTGGTTAGCGGATCCGCTAAATTATCTTTTGACTTCACATAGTCAATTGTGATAATTCCAGTTGAGAGTAACTGTTTAATGGTATTATGTCTACGACGTATATGTCTAGACTTACGATTATACATTTGACTTTGTGCCCTTCCAATAGCAGACTGACTGTCACAATGTATACATATTGGTGGCACCGGTTTTTCCCATTTTGGGATATCCTCAAGAAAATGGCGTGGCCATTCAGCCTCTTCTCCACACTTATCTAAGGCTATAAACTCAGATTCCATTGTGGATCGGGCTATCACTGTTTGTTTTGAGGATTTCCATGACACGGCTGCTCCCGCTAATGTGAATACATATCTACTTGTAGATTTCGAGTCTTTTATATCAGATATCCAGTTTGCATCACTGTACCCTTCAAGTACGACTGGATATCTGGTATAGTGCAGCCCATAATCCCGAGTATATCTTAGGTACCGTAATACCCTCACAATTGCCTTCCAGTGGTCGGCACTCGGGTTACTCGTATATCTACTCAGCCTACTAACCGTGTAGGCTATATCTGGTCTAGTACAATTCATTAGATACATCAAGCTACCAATAACTCTTGAGTATTCCACTTGTGAAATACTCTCTCCTCTATTCTTCGATAGATGGAGACTAGTATCTAATGGTGTTCTAGCGACATCAGAATCATTCTTGTTAAATTTCTCAAGAATTTTGTCCACCTAGTGTGACTGACTTAAGATAAGTCCTTCTGATGTTCTCGTGATCTTAATTCCTAAAATCACATCAGCAAGGCCCATACCTTTCATGTCAAATCTTGCATTCAACATGTTCTTGGTAGATTTGATAATTTTCTCATCACTACCAACAATGAGTATGTCATCTACATATAAACATAAAATGACGTAACTATTTTCCGTCTCTTTTATGTAATTACATTTATCACACTCATTAATTTTGTAGCCATTGGTAATCATTGTATTATCAAATTTTTCATGCCACTGTTTTGGCGCTTGCTTCAAGCCGTGCAATGATTTAACCAATTTGCATACTTTCTTTTCCTTTCCTGGAGACACAAACCCCTCGGGTTGTTCCATGTAGATTTCTTCATCTAAATCTCCATTTAGGAATGCCGTTTTCACATCCATTTGATGTACCTCTAAATTACGCAATGCCGCAATTGCAAGTATCATCCTAATGGAATTTATTCTCGTCGCAGGAGAATAAGTGTCAAAATAATCAAGACCTTCCTTTTGCTTGTATCCCTTAATAACAAGTCTAGTCTTGTATTTATCTATGGAGCCGTCTGCTCTCATTTTCCTTTTAAAGATCCACTTAGATCCTAAAGGTTTACATCCGGGAGGAAGATCGACTAACTCCCACGTATGATTTTGTAAAATAGAATCAATTTCACTGTTGATCGCCTCTTTCCAAAGAGGTCCCTCTGAAGAAGTCACGGCTTCTTTATATGTCTGTGGTTCTTTTTCCAACAGATATGTTATAAAATCATCTCCAAATAATTTTTCCACTCTCGCCCTTTTACTACGTCTAGGCTCAAAATCATGATCAGAACCTTGATCCGATTCATGACTTTTATAATTCATAGCTTCGGCGGTTCGTTTCGATGAACTGGATCCTTCGTTGGATCTATAAGGAAATACATCTTCAAAAAATGATGCATTTCTCGATTCCATTATTGTATTCTTGTGTATATCATGAGTCTTTGATTCATACACAAGGAATCGATACGCATTACTATTATGTGCATAGCCTATAAAAACACAGTCCACTGTTTTAGGACCTATTTTTACCTTTTTCGGTGTTGGTATTGCTACTTTTGCAAGACACTCCCACACTCGTAAGTGTTTGTAGAATGGTCTCCTACCATGCCATAGTTCATATGGCGTCTTTTTCTCTTTCTTTTGAGGTACCTTATTTAGAAGGTAATTGCTTGTCAAAATAGCTTCCCCCCACATGTTCTGGAGTAACCCTGAACTTAGTAGTATTGCATTCATCATTTCTTTCAATGTGCGATTTTTTCGTTCAGCAACACCGTTTGACTGAGGTGAATAGGGCGCAGTTACTTCATGGACTATTCCATGTTGTACACAAAAGTTACCAAATGGTGCTTCATATTCACCGCCTCTATCACTTCTTAGTCTTTTTATTCTCTTATTGAGTTGATTCTCAATTTCATTCTTATAGAGAATAAATTTTTCTAAGGCTTCATCTTTGCTCTTAAGCAAATACACATAGCAGTACTTTGTGCTATCATCGATAAAAGTAATAAAATACTTATTACCGCCTCTTGTTTGTACAGATTTTAAGTCACAAACATCAGTATGAATTTGGTCAAGTGGTTCGGTATTTCTTTCAACAGTTTGAAAGGATGACCTTGTTAATTTAGCTTCTACACAAATTTTGCATTTGTATTTAGAATCAATCTGGAATGTCGGTATGTGTTCCATGTTAATTAGTTTTCGAATTGAATCATAATTAACATGTCCTAGTCTACCATGCCATAAACTGGAAGATTCAATCAAATAAGAGGAAGAGGCTTTATCTTTATTGATCATTATCAATACATTGAGCTTAAAAGGCCCATTACATTCATACCCCTTTCCAACATACATACCGGATTTCGTTATTATAACTTTGTCTACCTCAAATACTATACGAAATCCATGTTTACTCAGCAAGGAACCGGAAACCAAATTCTTCCGGATCTCTGGCACGTACAGCACGTTGTTGAGAGTCAGCATCTTCCCGGAGGTCATTTTCAGCACCACTTTACCTTTACCTTCGACTTCTAACGAGGCAGAGTTCCCCATGTAAAGTTTCTCTCCACTAACCGGCTCAAAACTTGTGAAGAGATCTCTGTTGGAGCAGATGTGCCGGGTGGCTCCAGTGTCAATCCACCATTCCTTCGGATTTGACCCCACCAGGTTCACTTTAGAGACCATAGCAGAAAGGTTGATGTCGGAAACATCTTGGGATCTCGCATCAACCACATTGGCCTCGGGCTTCTTCTTCTTTGGAAGCCGGCAATCAGTAGACCTGTGGCCTTTCTTGCCACAGTTGAAGCACTTTCCTTGGAATTTCGGCTTGGAAACTCCACCTTTGGGCCCAGCCATCTTGGGCCCAGTCTTGGCCTTGTTCTTTTTGGGCTTTTGCCCATACTCGACCATGTTGGCCTTCGCAGCACCTGCAATAGGAATACTCTTCTCGGACCCCCTGTTGTCTTCTTCAATTCGAAGTCTAACGATGAGGTCTTCAAGTAACATTTCCTTTCGCTTGTGCTTCAGATAGTTCTTGAAGTCCTTCCATGCCGGTGGTAACTTCTCAATTATTGTAGCTACCTGAAAGGTTTCACTCAGAACCATCCCTTCAGCATGAATTTCATGCAAGATTACCTGAATCTCTTGCACTTGACTGATCACCATTTTGGAATCCACCATTTTATAGTCGAGGAACCGTCCGACGACAAACTTCTTTGTGCCGGCATCCTCTGTCCTATATTTGCGGTCCAGGGAATCCCACAGTGTTTTCGCCGTCTTCAGTGTACAATACACGTTGTACAGCGAATCGTGCAGCCCGTTCAAAACGTAATTTCTGCACAGGAAATCAGAGTGGTGCCAGGCATCAACAACTTGAGCTGTCTGGACATCCGATTGTCCTTCAGGAAGCTTGGGAGCCTCCTCAGTCAAGAACCGAGCAAGGTTCAGGGTGGTCAAGTAGAAGAGCATCTTCTGCTGCCACCTTTTGAAGTTCAACCCATTAAACTTCTCAGGTTTTTCACTGTGGTTGACAGGAACCACAGTAGGCACCGAGCCAGTAGGCACGGAGCCTGTGCCTCCAAGAGGCATGGCTGGGATAGATCCCGAGCCCGGTGTGATTGGGGCACCAGAGCCCCTAGCCACAGTGGTAGCATCAACAGCAGGAACAACAGCCGGGTTGCTTTCAGTAGCCATCTGAGATCAGAAACAAACCGAATCAATCTTAAGTTTGTAAGCCGGAATTTTATAAAATGGATAATCTTAATGGCTACAATTGAAGAAAATAATATTATAAGAGATTGATTTTTCACTGATTCTTTCTATAAGCACAAATTGTGCAAGAAAGACTTACCGGGAAATGGAGTAGAAGAAGATAATTCAACTATAAATTCAAGAACAGAAGAATACAAACAACAAATTTATAAAAATAAAAATTTGTTACTGATTTGAGTCGAGGCTTGTGGCTGTCACAGTGTCCTTAAGATTGATTCGTCTCCTCTGGTCGTGCTGAGGAAGCGTGGACTTCAATCTCCCAGGATACAACGACGCTAAGCTTGAGGTTGCACGAAACCCACAGCTGGAGGCGAACTGGAATCGAAGCCGGAAACCACCAAAAACTATGCAGATGCAGAGAGGGAGAAGAGAGAGAGCTCTAGAGCTTGTTGTGTGTAGAACCTATGGAGGGGGCCTCTATTTATAGGCTGGTGGAGGGCTGGTGGCTTAAATGGTAGAGAATCGGACAATTGAATACCCGAACCGGCCGTAAATGTAATGAACCGGACATTAAAAGGGCTAAACCGGACATTAAGAGCCCTTAATTGCACCGAACCGGCCATTAATCCGATTGAACCGGTCATTCAGTGCCCCTATTAAGGTCGGCCCCTTAATGTCGTCCCTTAATACGGCCTTTAAGACCCTAAACCGCCCGGAATCTGAAGAGTCGGGAATCCGAGGCCAATTTATTGAAGGAGAAAAAAAAATTTCCAGAAATGGCAAAACTAGGCCGGCACCTCCAACAATAGGCGGGAGCCGCGAGAAAGCCGTTTATTGTAGCTGAAGTAGTTACTTATCATAAGACTACTCTTAACTTATAAATCCTTTGAAATTCTCATCCCTAATCGATATGGGATTGAGTTTCTGCATTTTCCATTGTGGGCTCTTTGGGCCCTATGGACCCTTATAGGACTGGGTCTCTTCATGGGTTTTTATAAACCCAACCCATAACCATCATAAATTATAAGTCCATGGACTTAAACCCATTTCAATCCTTCAATTTCTCATTCAATTGGGCTTAGGCCCAAATATAATTTTTAATTCATGAGAACAATTTCTCATTCAATTCAATGCCATTTTTCCAACAGGTTCCTCATCGATACTCGAGTCACTTTCTTTACTGCCCGAATCGCATGTCGAATAAGTAATAAAAGTTTAGGTTTCAATTTTCAGACGGTCTGCATTTTCACAAAATAAATCGACCCTTTTGGTATCATAAACAATCACAATATATAGTTCATGTGACGAGGTAGAATCGAACACTGTCAATAAATTTTTGGTGTAATTTTGAATTTTCACATTGACGAAACCTAAAAATGTTATGTTGAACAATTTGAAGTTTTCCCCCATGTCAGAAATGGAAGCGAAGAAGAGCTTGAAATCTTGAATTGGGAGCTGACCGTGGTGGCTTCCTGGAACTGTACTAAGAATAAGAATATCTGCAGCATTATGGGATACACCGTGTATTATACAATATGTTGTCAGCCACGCTTGACTGTACTCTTCTGTCGTCTTCTCTACTTTTCCAGCCGCTCAAACATGTCAATTGTCACGTAATTATTTATTATTTTAATTATAAAAAAATATTTCTTATTTTTTTCAATTATTATTTTTGTTCAATTGCAGAATAAATATAATACGATGAAAACAGACACAAAGGGTTAGTGAAGAGTCTTCTGAGTAAAATCGAACACAAGATTTTTTTTAATTTTACCCTTAATGATGATTTTATAGTGCTAGTAAAATTTTTCTAACTGACCCAAAATGGTTTTTACATCGATACTTCATCGCACACTGAAATTAAGAAATTAGAGATGATTACTCGTGTTTATGTGATGAGAGAAAAATCGAACAATCGTGAGAATTTTTCTTCTTGACTTTGAATTTTCATAATCACGAAACCAAAAGGATACGTCAGAAATGGTAGCAAAGAAGATCTCGAAATCTTGAATTGGAAGCTGACCTTGGTGGCTTCCTGGAGCTATAGCAAGAATGTCATAGGCGGATCCAAAAAACTACGTTAAATGAGCGAAATTCAAGAAAAATATGAAATATGGATAAAATAAGTAAACTCGCATAAATGTTAATTTACACTTTGCACCATACGAATTTTGACACAAAGCTACAGCAAATGGGGCAAACGTATCGAGCATATAAATGTTACCATGGGGAGGTAAATCGACACCAAGGCCATTTAAATAAAGAAGCGGACTAAAGAGTAAATTCTAGATTTTGATCTTACGATTGATGAAATCTTGCAAGAGTTTTACAATTTAGTCGAGATATTTAACTTGAATTTAAATTAGTTGAAACCAGCACTATACACCAATAAAAAGGACTTTTATTAGGATAGACAAATAACATACAAACATATAGCTCAAAAATACAAACAATTTTTATGTATTACACTTAAATATATATATAAATTGTGCTTTTTTTTTTTAAGTACTGACTATGGGAGCAGCCTCGTTCACATCTTCTCCGGCAACCTTCCACAGTCGTAGCGTATTGCATTATTAGCCCTGGGCAGCACCAGTTTATAGAACAGTGTCCTGAGGAACTTCATCCACCATCCCGACCCATCTTGCTGGATCCATCCTGACAGGTACGACGCCGAGATGATCCACGCCGTGCGCCACCTCCTCTCTGCGACGTAATTCCCCAGGGCCTGGCCTACGTCTGTGCTCCTGAGCCTACCGTCAGGGCCAACCGAGTTTCCAATATACCGTCCAAGGACGACCGCGTCCTCAAGGGCCAGGCAGCCGCCCTGCCCAAGGTCGGGGGTCGTGGGGTGCATGGCGTCCCCGACCACTGTGATGTTCTCGGTGGTCAGGGTTCCAAGGGCGACGCTCCACGGGTAGCGGAACATGAGCGGGGCGCATGACACTGTTGAGAGATCGGACTGTCGGACCACGTCTAGGAAGGACTGAGGGAAGTCCTTGGCCCACTTGTCGATCACATCTCGTTGTATTGACTCTGGGTCACTTCTAATGTCTTCCATGGATTTAAATCGCGGTCGCGGGTCGCGTAACGGTCGCGTCGCGGTTGTAACGGTTTCGGGTCGTCGCGGCGTTACATAACGGCGTCGCGGGTGTCGCGGTCCGAATTGTTTTTACGCATCCAAAATGAATAAAAACAAATATAAAATATTGTCAATGCCACTCCCATTCTCACATCTAAAATAAGTGACTCAAAATTGTGAATAAATCATTATTGTACATGGTTTTTCACCAAGTAGTGGAATGGCGCGCGGGATCATAGTATGATTCTACTCCATCTTCATCATTTACTTCACTGGATTGCATCCAACCATGTCCAAAAAAATAATTTGCAGCACTATTACCAAAATTGGCCTCTTGATCCTCATGAATTGTTGGCGGTTGATGCAAGGCGAAATTATATCCATATCCATGATAAAAGTGAGGTTGTGAGTAACTCTGATTGCTTTCCGCTTCAGATGAATTGCCAATTTCTAACCCACTAAAACTCTCACTCATACTATGATAATGATATGGGTCCCTATCAAATTGCATCAACTCTGCATCTCTTCGTTTTGTCCTGCGACTATGACTAGCACCGCCTCCTTGTCAAGTTATGTACTTTCACATCAAATTTGTACATGTCAAGATATTGATGATAAATTATCCAAGTAATTTATGTATTACATTGAATATTTATTCAAGAAAAATTATATTTCTCAGCATTTCTGTGCATACAATATCAATATAATTTCGTATAAACATGTTTTTCGATAAAAGAATGTGTCAAATATATGTATTTTTGATAAATTTGAAATAGCAAAACATGTAAATGTGTATAAAAATATGAATAACGGTATAAAAGTGAAGAAAAACGGCCGTCGCGGCCGTTACGGCCGTTTTTTGGCCCGTTACGCCGTTACGTAACGCCGCGACGGCCGCGACGGCCAGCGATTTTTTTTCCGGCCGCGATATCGGCCCGTAACGGTATCGGAGCCTTCCGATACCGTTACGTAACGGCCGTTACGGCCGCGACGGGCCGTTTTTTAAAACCATGATGTCTTCTCCTGAAAGGACAATACGAGCATTACCTGACTAGGGCGATCTCGTACAGATATATCAGGAAAAAAAAAATCAACACCGTTTCATTGATCATGGCTAAAAAGGAACCTAGAATCGAAGCATTTCTCGATGACACTGCACTCTGGATAGACCGAATCTGCGTTAGAACTTTCCCCGTAGATGTCGAGGAAGAATTTTAAATACCTTTAGGTGGCGTTTTGCAAGCAATGAACCAGTAGATTTCCTTGTCATTGAGGGAGACAACTCCGGCCCTTTTCGACACATCCACGTATTGCTGGACATAGTGGTGCATCCCATGGCCCTGTGGATACACCGGAAGCCCTCGAACTGCAAACCGGCCCGAATCGGCTGGTGGGCTGAGATTCAACCTCTTTGCGATCACCGAGTGAACCCCGTCGCACCCGATCACCACCTACGTACATCAGACCCAACAAGACACAAGAATGTGTTAAAGTTAATAGGTTGTCGGGAAAATTGAGAAAAGTATCATGGTCCTGCTAGATCCTGGAAATGAAGAGGTTGGGTACCTTAGCCTTGATTATGGTCCCATCTTCAAGTCCGAGAACTGAGACCCGATGCCCATCTTCTAGCCGGGAATCAATCGATGTGAGCTTTGAAGAGAAACGGATGCTCTCCGGGGGCAACTCATCAGCCAGTGCTTGTAAGAGGGTTCTCCGATGAACTGGTATCGGTCTGTCCCTGCATAGAACATGTAAAACAATCTTAAAACAGAAGTATACACACACATTATCGAGAGACCCGCCCCTGTATAAGTTCGGTTGAAATCTAGCCCTCGTAATACTAGTTATTTGAAAGTTGTATATGTAAATCAAGGAAAGGTCACCTTTTGTCGGCAGTGAAGACAACTTGCTGAGTTGATTTGGTCTTGACGTCGGTAACAAATAACCTGAAGCATGAGGGGAGAGAACGTTTTCGATAAATAAATATGAAAACTTTGCCCTAATCGCATCTAGGTTCAACACGAACAATCGACACAACACGATAGGAAATTAGATGGGTTTCAGTTAAGATTAAATGTGCTTTGTGTCTACGTGGGATTGGAGACACCAAAGAATTCACTGTGTCTAGGCATGTCCCAACTCGTGTAACACGACCAAATACAATTAAATGTGTTTACTAAACATAATATTACTATCTCATGAAAATATTTTATACCATTCAAACATTTATTATATAAGAATTATTGACAACAGTTTCTCGTCTTAAGATAAGTTAAGGGTATTAAATTTTTCACATGAGCTTATAAGATTTCGAGCTAATATCTACCTAAAAGCCTAAACTATTAGGTGATGGTACTCGATTTTTTTTATAAACTTAAGTTTCTTCTTCAACCTAGTCGATATGTGATATGACTCTCAACAAAAGGTCTAATCTCATGGACATAACAAACTAAAATAAACGGTTTAAGCATGTTAACTTGATTTTGAAAATAATCTATTAAGACACGACCCATTTAAATACACTCTATTAAAGGTGTCATAATTAGGTCAAGGTGGTTTCTGATCTAAACCCGTTTAGCCACGACTTATTTAAATATAACACGATACATGTTGTCATGATTAATTAATATGAACGTGTGGAGTATGTGTGCAGATCGGTAGCAAACACTAGAAATGCTGAAGAAAGTGCAGAAATTGATGTAGAAGAATTCACCTTTCCAGAGGTGCATACAGTGAGGAAAGCTTATCAGCCACTCCGAGCGCATCGAGAGCCAGCCAGGCATTTGAGGAGAGCGTTATGGCGGCGCCGGTGGCCCTCAGCTCGGGGGCCCTCTCCAGCACAACCGCATTGACGCCGACCCTCTTTAGAGCCACCGCCGTCGCCAGGCCGCCTATGCCTCCCCCGACTATGACCACTTCCTGGTCTTCCATCAGTGTGAATGGATGCGTGAACCTAATGCTTTTGCTTGGATTTGCTTTTGTGGAATTTGAGGTATTTCTTGCTCGATATACAATCTGAGTTTCAGGTGGCCGCTGTGAGTTATATATGGATGTGGTCATGGTGAGCCGTGTAACCCAGAACTCCGTAGCATTACGTACCTATGAATTAATCATAGCAGTCAAAGCTGACCGACGGCAGCCATGCCTTGGTTGACTAGGCTTTCCAAAAGTATCTATGACAAGCACGTAGGAAGGACGCTTCTACAATTCAGTTATTAAATCGTCTAGCAGTTAATCTCAAAATTAATAGTTTAAATTAAAAAATCTAACAATTCACGAAAACTTTTTCACATAATAAATGATTTAGTCATTGAATTGTAGAATTTGCCCTATGAAGAAAAGGTATTGTATGTAACGAGAGAGTTATGTATAGCGGTGCCATGACGTGGCAGTTTTCACCGATGAGACCTACCAATAAAATCAAGCCATTTTTTTAATTTTTGTTATAAAATCTAAAATAAAAGCAAATAAAATTAAAATGACATTTTTTTAGTTGGTGTCACCATGAGATATAGCCACATGGTTAGCCTTAGTCACTGTTCAAGAATCGGCCGGTTCTAGTTCCATGGGGATGTGGAACTTGCCCTAAACCGTCTTCAGGATGGTTCAGAACCGTCTTCAGGATGGTTCAGAGCCGTCTGGTTTCAATTCGTGACCACAGTTCCAATTGGTTCGAAACCACAAATTCAAAATCTATTGGTTTGAAAAATAATTAATGGGATGAGAATCTTCAAGCATAAGACTTTTATTTGTGTTTATAACTGTCTAATTGAACAATATGTAAGTGCTTCCCTATTTTATGAGCTTTTTAGGGAGCCATTTCTCCTCTTCTCATTGACAACACATCGTTTCATTTGTCTCATATGAAGAGGAAAAATATCTCCCAAAAGGCTTATTAAATGATAATATTTTCACATTTTTTTAATCACACGAAATTCTAAATATTAAATTTTAAGGTTCCGGGCCGGTTTAGGATCGGTTCCAGGCTCGAACCATCCCGTGGCGACCACTACACATGGTGACGCTATTACATACAAAAACTTTCCCGTATGTAATGATGTCATAATATAATAGTATTTGTCAATACCAACCAATAAAATTAAATAATTTTTAAGATTATTTTTTTCTTTTTAAATTTTATTAAATTTCCAAAAATTAGCTTATTTTTATTAGTCCATCGGCCGAGAAATGATTTGTGGACATTCAGCTTGAAAAAGGCAAGGTGGGACAAAAACAAAAAGCTGTAAAGCAAGTATTCAATTCAATCACTTCATTGACCGTGTCCTGTGGCTTCCTATCCCTAGCTAGCTACGGTTACATGTACGTTTTGTAATCTTTCAAAACCGAAAATGACATTTCGGGTGTCGATTTAACGTTAAATCATTCGGTGCAAATGTGTTGAAAAGCTTTCGAGACGTACCAAATGTCATAAGTTTATCGACTTGGGCATAATATCCATGATCTCTAACCTCTGTATATATATACACACTAAACATGGATCTGTACAATGCACGGATAGGAAAAAGACAATTGTGGTTGTAGACACTCGATTTTTACCCGAGCTAACCATCTTACTATCCGTATATGTGTGTGTATATATAAAAGCTATTTTTATTATTGATTCCTTTTCCTTTATTTTTCATTAGATTTAAAAGGAAAAAACGTAAAAAGTAATAAAAAAAAGGTAAATTCCACTGTTCACTGTCCCTGACAGGCAGCCACAGCCCCCATTGCAGGCGTGGAGAGAAGCTCTTCCACGATCAGAGCAACGCCGGACCGACGGTCCCGGCCTTCCCGGACTGAACCCCCGTCCCATGTCACCCACGTCCTTCCCGAGCTCCCCTCCGACCATCGGTCCTTCCTCTCCCTCCTCCCCGATCTCGCCTCGATCCACCGGTTCCTCCCGGCCTTCTTGGCCTCAATTGACGGCCTTAGAGCAGCTCCGTGTTTCCGGTGGCGGCCCCATGTTTCCCGTCCAGTTGAAATCAAAATCTCGTCTTGTCTCATCCCGGATTTTTCGGTCTCGGATTACTCCACTGAAGCACCACCGGGACCGGCGGTCCGGACCTTCCGGGCTCGGTCAGCCACCTCTCGCTGCCCACACCACCTGGCCGTCCCGGAATTACGGCTTCACACCCCTTGCTGCAGCCGACTTCCTTCCCGGCATTTCTCCCTCCTCGTTTGTGTTGTCTCTGTCATCTGTCTTCTCTCTATCATGCCTTTCGTCTATCTGTTGCCTGACTTCTATTTTTATTTTCTTTTTATTTTCTTTTATTTTATTTTCTTTCCTTTTATCTTTCTAACCACTCAACTTTCATTTGTGTCACAAGTAAACCCAACTGAGTCTTTCTCTATAAATAGAGCCACTCACTCATTTAAAGGAGGACTATCCACACTCTCTTGAATTAGTCTCATGTGCTGAGCAAAGAATTCGAGAACACACATTCCACTCCAAGTTAACTTTTTTCGAATCCGTCGTAGGTCCGAATCGAAGCCGGAGCCCATCATCAAGTTTGTGCTCATCATCGATTCAAGCCGGAGCCCATGTTCAAGCCCTCCATCGATCCGATCCCGAGCCGGCGCCGAGTTCGAGTCCACCGCCAATACGAGTCCGAGCCCGTGACCGACTTCGAAGCCGTTGCCGATCTGAATCCCGCACCGAGCTTCCGCACTCCTCTCGTTATCACCATCATCTTGGTCGTAGGTATAAATTTCTAATTCGGGATTTAGAAAATATTTTTGGAAGTTAAAGTTTTTTTTATTATTTTTAAGTTTTATTTTTTGAAAAAGATGAAAAACTGAAAAAATGAGAAAAAGCGGTTTAAAAAAAACATTTTTCATGTAGAGAAATTCGAACTATCTTTGGAAAAATGTTCGAAAACCCTGTTAATCGATTCCTAAGAAGTATGCATATATAGTGTAATTTATCTTTTAAGAAAATATAAAAATTACAAAAAAGAGTAAAAAATTCGAATAAATCAAAAAACGAAAAAAGAAGCAACTTTTTGATTCGTAAGACGGGGAATGACTAGAAGTCGAGTTGTGAAAAATCGCAATGATGAAATGGGTTACAAAAAATTCGATTTGTGAACTTTTTCATTGTCTCAGATCAGTCCAGCCCCATTTTTGCGAAATTACAGACCAGCCCCCTGAGGATTATGTCTGGCTCAGAGTGCTCCTGAGTTTTGTAGGGTCTAGGGAACGGTCCTTGAACTTTTCAGAGCTTCACAGATCAGCCCAGAAGACTTTTACCACATTTTTCAGTTCAGTCCTGGACTTTCTGCGAATTTACGGATCAGTCCCTGCATTTTAAATCAGTCCAGAAAATTTTTATAAGGCCCAGAACTTCCTGAAACATTTCAAAACAGTCCCTGAGGCATTTTCAAGTCCGCCAAAACTGGACCAAAATTTTCTGAAATTTTTACTCGAGTCCCTAAGCGGTTTAACTCGACTTGTATGTTGTTCCCTAATTTTTATTTTTTAATTTTTTTTATCAACTTAGCAATTTTAAGTTTTTTTTTAAGGATTATTTCGAGGTGAAATAATTTAATAGTAGTTGATGGAATTGATTGGTATGATCGATGTATATTATTTGTATGTGGGATGAGAGAGATACATGTATTTGAGTGCACCAATGTAAGATAGTGATAGTGAGAGAGAGAGAGAGAGAGAGAGAGAGAGAGAGAGAGAGAGATGATGGTGAATGTATGTAATCTCAATAGTGGAACCCTTTATTATCTGCACTTAGATTAGGACGATAGTGGCATGCTAGGAACGTGGCGCGGATCGTCGATTCACATTTTGGACCATCGATTCGAACTTCGATCAGGGTAACAATTAGACAAAGTAAAATGTGCAAGTAAACAAATGACCTAGACTTAGGGACGGGTACCAATTTTGGGCGTGTCTCGGTTCGCGAGCTTTGAGATACGTAACAGGATCTCCGAACTCGAATCTCGGTTTCAAGACCGATAAATACTTAGGTGGTTAGTATCATGATCACTTAGGAGAATAATAGGTTTCTGATCGACCTTAGGACTAGTTCCTTAAATGATTAGTGGCGACTCCAATCCAACCTCGATTAAAGTCCCAAGCAAGGTCTCGTGCGTGCCTAGATTGAATCTTTTCCCAAGTCGGAATTTTCGACGTTCCGACAGCTTGGCGACTCCGCCGGGGACCTTTTGAGGATCCGCGCCCATAATCCCCGGTTGTTTGCTTGCTTGCTCAATTTATTTTAGCACTACATACCCCGAATAATCGATCGAACCCGAATCGTAGGAACTTCCCTGGGAGGGGGCTAGTAGGAGTACGCCTGTCGTGGGCTTTCCCACCAGAAACGGCTCTGAAACACCTCCGCTCGATCTGAAAGCCCGAAGTACCCTTGAAAGGGGGAACAGAGGACACTGCGGATCGGGGGCCTCTAGAACCTACCCTCAGACCACAACCCCCATGCATTAAGGGTTTGATTGCTTTGAGTGTGGATGTCGGTTTATAGTTTTTTTAAGGGTAGGAGCAATTGTATAGGTGGGATATCCAATTTGTACATTATCTTTTCTCTTTCAAGTAGAAAATAATGTATAGGTTTGTTCTTTCTCGCAAGCTAGAAATAATGTATAGGGTTGGGAAGTTTGAGTTGTATATCGTTATTTTTTCTTTTAGATAGAAAATAATGTATAGGTCTATTCTTCCATTTGGGGTAGAAGATAATGTATAGGCGGGTAGAGAATAATTGTATTTTCTTCTTTCCTTAGGGGGTAGAAAACATTTGTGTTGTAATAAGTTTATGCATGTGTACATACTTGCCTTTGCATTGCATGTTTTCAAAAGAGCCGTCACCACTTAGATTCATAAAATGTAAACTGACTCGGGGCCCTTCGTAGATGACGATTACAATCAAATACCGGCTTCCCGGTCTCGAGATGGTCAAGTGGTGGGAGGATCTCACTCGCCTGGAGCAAGAGTATGTCAAAGGAATAGTGGGAAACTCCTATTCGTTAATCAAGGTTGATGTTGATTGGAGAGTTCTTTCAGCACTTATCAGATTTTGGGATCGTACGAAGATTGTGTTTGACCTTGCGGGGCATGAGCTAGTGCCGACCTTAGAGGAATATTGGAAACTCCTAGATGCCCCTACCTGGGGAGGTAGCTTGGTGGTCCCATGCTTGGACAGTTCCCTAGAAAAAAATCTCGATCGACTGATAGGGATAAAACGAAAACACGCGAAGGGTTTATTTAGTAAAAATGGTGGGAATCTTTTGACTCTAAATGATTTGATTGAAGTTTTCTCCCATGACAAAGGACGGGCTACAAAAAGACTCTTTCGACAACAATATGCCAATGCTTTTATACTTGCACTCTTTGGAACTTTCTTGTTTCCCAAAACTAAGCACTCTTTTGATGCGGCATTGGCCAGCATTGTTCTCCAAGTGATCCAAGGTCATTATTACATACCCACCCTTTTAGCAGAAACACTAAGATCAATTGACCATGTGAAGGGTGTAGGGGAAGGCATTGTGGCTTGCCCGATTTTACTCCAAATTTGGTTTCTAAGTCATGTTTGCATAGTTGGTTTGTGCTTCCTACGTCACTTTTCAATGGAGAATCGTATCACTGGAGTTTGGAGGAAACTTAAAGTTTTATCACAAAAGCCTCATTTTCCGGCCAAAACTGTTTAAGAATGGAATGATTTCCTGTCAAAAGTACAAGTTAGTGATTTTTTGTGGCAAGCCCATTGGTTTTATGTGGAAAAGGCTTTCTTAAGATGCCAAAATTTGAATGGAGTGCCGCTTTTAGGATATTCCGGAAGCTTGGTTTACTTCCCTTCACGTGTTTATCGACAGTATGGGGGACTACAAGCTATCCCACTTATAGATGAGGCTCGCCATCTCTTCCATAACTTTCGGGACCTTCCCCAGGAGGTAACCAAGGAAAAATTCGAAGAAATTGAGAAATTGTGGCAGACATGTGTGGAGCACACCATCAAGCGAGCAGCACCCAGCTCCGAGGAAGAACGAGTCTACCAAGCCACTCATGAATATGTCCTGGCAATGGATCCCGAACTTCAGGCACAATGTGAACAAGACCAAGCACCCAAGGAGTTTCAAGAGTCTGGAACCGAGCTCGAGGCTCATATGAAGAAGGCACGCCTTGGATGAACCAAGGAGTCTCAGAGGAGCAGAACAAAGGGATCCTAGGATGACGTTTAGACACGACAGCCTTTGTTGTTTTTCAAACTTTCATTACATTGTAATCTATGAACGAGATTTTTGCTGGTAAAAAGTAACAAAGGCTTCGTGGTTGTGACTCAAAGTGGTGTTTGGCCAAGAAAATGATTTCTCATGCATCGATAATTTTGTTTCACCAAACTAATCCTTTCTTGTTTCTTTTTTTCTTCTTTTCTTTTTTCGTAGGTACCATCTAGCGAGACATAGCCCTATACGAACCCGATCGCGAGCTAGGATGGAGGATCAGCAGAGTCAAGGACAGATCCCATCGAACTCAACTGGCAACCCTGAACAAAGGATCACTCAGCTTGAACAGGCCATGACAAACATGTCAGCTCAAATAACTCAATTAATGGCGTTTCTTCAAACCCAGGCCACCGGAGTTGTGAGTTCGGCGCCTTCTCATGTTCAGATCCACGAACCAGCACTTGCTCCCACTGTCGAGCCAGTTCCAGCCCCACCACCTGTGCAAGATATTCCCGATCCGACTCCACCAATGGTAGAGCTGACCCATGCCCCTAGCGCTGAAGGAGCATCTCCGACACCAGATGTAATCCACTTTTCCCCTCACGAGGACACTGAGCAGGAACGTCGGTTGAAGAAAATGGAGGAGAAAATGAAGGCCATTCAAGGCCTTGACCAGTATGGGAACATTGGTTGTGATGATTTGTGCCTATTTCCTGATATGCGCATCCCAAATAAGTTCAAAATGCCGGAGTTTGAGAAGTATGATGGGACTGGCAACCCAAAGACTCAACTGCGCTTGTACTGTTTAACGATGGCCCCTTACAAAAGTTTCGAGAAGTTCATGATTCAAACATTCAGGAGAGCTTGAAAGGGGTGGCCCTAACTTGGTTCGCTGACCTAAAGGCAGAAGAAGTTCCCACGTGGGATGACTTGGCCAACTTGTTCTTGAGGCAATACAAGTTCAACATTGATGTCGCCCCGACACGTCTTGATCTCCAACACATGGAGATGGAAGCGGGACAATCTTTTCTCAAGTATGCCCAAGAGTGGAGGGCAAAGGCAACTCAGGTTCGACCTCCGCTAGCAGAAGTGGAAGCCGTCTCCTTGTTCGTCAGCACCTTGAAAGTCGTTTACTACACCCACTTATTGGGACATACCACGTCGACATTCGCGGATATAATCGTGGCTGGGAGGGAGAGTAGAGGACGGAATCAAGTCGGGCAAGATCGAGGATCCGTCCAAAAAGAATATGTGGATGGCCAAAGGAGAATCGCCCCCAACAGAAAAAAGGACACAACCGTGAGCACGGTGTACCCTGCCCAGGCACGTTATCAGCCTCCACAATATACTATGCAGTTCTCGGCCCCACCAACTCAAGTACCTCCAAAGGCCTCACTGCCGGCACAACAGGGTGCACCGCCTCAAAGAGCCTTGCATGACACGCAAGTCCCGTCAGACTTTCCAAGGAAGGGTCGTCGCCAATTCACACCCTTGCCTGTCCCTTTGTCACAGGTATACAGGACATTGCTGGAGAAAGCGAAGATTGTCCCTGAACCTGGAAGACCTGACTACAAGCAACCCAACCCAGATCCAATTGTGAATTGTGAATTTCATATGGGAATTTCGGGGCATTCCACAGACAACTGCACTTCTCTTAGGCATAGGGTGCAAGATCTTATAGATGCAGGCCACCTGGCATTCAGTGCCACCAGGACTCCCAACGTCAAAGCTAACCCTTTGCCTAACCACGCAGCTGGACCTTCGATTAATATGATAAGTTCGTGTGATCTGGGTGGTGAGGAAGAGGTTGTCAGCACCATGCTCCCTATCGTGATTGAATATGATCCTGTGGAGATATCCTATGCAGCTCCGAGAAACTCTTCAGTAGTGGATCCCATTATAATTCAACCACCGGCACCTTTCCCATATGAAGATATTAAGCGCGTCCCATGGATATATGAGGCACGGGTGGTGGAGCCAGGAGAGCAAGGGAATGTGAACGGCATTACCCGATCTGGGCGATGCTATTCGCTCCCCGAAGCAGGCAACAAGGGAAAGGAAAAAGCTCAGGACGTCACAGGTAATGAAGATCACAGGAAGAAAATAACGGATGAAGAGGCGGCCGCTTTCATGAAGGTACTAAAGGCCAATGAGTATAAAATTGTGGAGCAGATGAGCAAAACTCCGGCCCATATCTCTCTCCTCGCACTCCTACTAAAATCGGAGTCTCATCGAGAAACCTTATTGAAGGTGTTGACAGAGGCGCAGGTCCCGAGAGAAATATCGACGAAACAAGTTGAAGAGGTTGTGGGATCGATTTTCTCCAACCAAATCTCTTTTGCTGAAGACGAGTTATCTGATGATGGATATGGACATGTCCGAGCGTTGCACATTGTTGGCAAGTGTCGAGGCTTTGTGGTGGGGCGCGTCATGATTGACAACGGTTCTGCATTGAATGTGTGTCCCCTCTCAACTCTCAAGCAGATCAATGTAGACTTTGACCTGATCCGACCTAGTAAGACAGTCGTGAGAGCTTTTGACGGCTCAAGAAGGGAGGTGAACGGGGAGATTGAGCTACCCGTTGAAATTGGCCCTTGTACCTTCAATATAAAGTTTCAAGTGATGGACATACCCAATGCATTCAGTATGTTGCTGGGAAGACCATGGATTCACTCTGCAGGTGCCGTCCCTTCAAGCCTGCACCAAAAGGTAAAGTTCATTACGGAGAACCGCCTCATCACTGTCAATGGAGAGGATGACTATGCAATCTACAAGGAGACGGCCGTTCCTTATATCAACATTGGAGAAGATGAAAATCTCCCATTCCATTCCTTTGAACTAGTGTCAGTAATCAAGGATTGGGGCGAGCCGAGACCCACCAAGGCTGACAAAATGATTAGAAGGGTGCTTTTGAGGAACAATTACCGCCCCGGTACTGGATTGGGAGTCAAGGGGCAGGGCATGCGTGAGCCTATAATACCCAAGCCGCTCCAGAGTCGACATGGGCTCGGCTACCGCCCTTCCGGCAAGGAGATTACCGCAGCACGAAGGCATCGCACTCTCGAGAGACTCTCTCGCTTAAGTCTCACTGAGAACTCACCAATGGAGATTCCTCCCTTGAGGACATCATTTCCAGGCCCACCGTGCATTAAAGGAGGCACGCTTGAAGGTCCAGTCGTTGTTTATCCCGGCCATCTTCACGCCCCGCCTAGCATTGGAGCCATTCTGGAGGCGAGCTCTGTTGGCACTCTCATCCGCCCAGCTGTTGAGGACGAGAAGCTAGCCAACTGGACAGCAGTTCCACTCTTTCCGGCCTTAGTTGCCGATGAGTAAGCATATTCGAGCAGTAGGCTGTTACCCGCGTGTGGCATACCCATGAGCCCACGACGGATGAGGGATTTGTCATGGTCTTAAGCTATCCAAATGAGATCCCTTTTTGTGAATTCTATTCCTTAAGATTCCTCTTCCTTATATCTCACGCCTTACACTAAAATTGGCTATCTTTCTCCTTGTCCAGGCAACACCTGAATCCAAAAGATAAGCGATGTGGTGGTTCGCACCCACTTGAGAAAAGTCTCGATCACTCTATCCCCATACTTTACGGGGAGGAGTTGAACGATGACGGCACCCCGAAGGAGATCACAGACAGCTTGGAAAGGTTCGAGGAAAGCAAGCCGATGACTGATGAGGCCACGGACACAATCAATATTGGCACAGAGGAAGAACCACGTAATCTCAAGATCGGAATGAGTCTTGACACCACACAACGAGCTCAGATGATTGATCTCTTGAAAGAATTCCAGGAAATCTTCGCTTGGTCCTACGCCGACATGCCAGGCCTGGATCCAGCAATTGTGCAACATCATCTGCCAACTGACACTCAAAGGTTTCCTCCAAAAAGGCAACATTTAAGAAGGCAGAAGCCCGAGCTGATCTTGAAGATAAAGGAAGAGGTTGTCAAACAGATCAATGCGGGCTTCCTAGAGGTGTGCAACTATTCAGAGTGGGTGCTAACGTGGGTCCTTGTTCCTAAGAAAGAGGGAAGGTCCGCGTTTGTGTTGACTATCGTGACCTCAACAAGGCTAGCCCGAAAGACAATTTCCCGCTTCCTCACATTGATGTGCTGGTTGATAATACCGCTGGTCATTAGATGTTCTCGTTCATGGATGGTTTCTTAGGCTACAATCAGATCAGGATGGCAGAAGAGGATAAGTCGAAGACGACATTCATAACAATGTGGGGAACATTTTGTTACAAAGTCATGCCTTTCGGACTCAAGAATGCAGGGGCCACCTATCAGCGGGCCATGGTCACTTTGTTTCATGACATGATGCACAAGCATATTGAGGTTTATGTGGACGATATGATTGCAAAATCTCAACAAGGAGTAGACCACTTAACCAATTTGCGCATGTTGTTTGAGCGCCTACAGAAGTACAAGTTGAGACTCAATCCCGCAAAGTGCGTTTTTTGGTGCGACTCTGGAAAATTGCTGGGATTCATT
>CM075299.1:9836274-9959901 GCA_037672795.1 Lagerstroemia speciosa
TGACTCGGGCCCTTCGTAGATGACGATTACAATCACATACCGGCTTCCCGGTCCCGATGGTCAAGTGGTGGGAGGATCTCACTCGCCCGGAGCAAGAGTCTGTCAAAGGAATAGTGGGAAACTCCTATTCGTTAATCGAGGTTGATGTTGATTGGAGAGTTCTTTCAGCACTTATCAGATTTTGGGATCCTACGAAGATTGTGTTTGACCTTGCGGGGCCTGAGCTAGTGCCGACCTTAGAGGAATATTGGAAAGCTCCTAGATGCCCCTACTTGGGGAGGTAGCTTGGTGGTCCCATGCCTGGACAGTTCCCCAGAAAAAAATCTCGATCGACTGATAGGGATAAAACGAAAACACGCGAAGGGTTTATTTAGTAAAACTGGTGGGAATCTTTTGACTCTAAATGATTTGATTGAACTTTCTCCCATGACAAAGGACGGGCTACAAAAAGACTCTTTCGACAACAATATGCCAATGCTTTTATACTTGCACTCTTTGGAACTTTCTTGTTTCCCAAAACTAAGCACTCTTTTGATGCGGCATTGGCCGGCATTGTTCTCCAAGTGATCCAAGGTCATGATTACATACCCACCCTTTTAGCAGAAACACTAAGATCAATTGACCATGTGAAGGGTGTAGGGGAATGCATCGTGGCTTGCCCGATTTTACTCCAAATTTGGTTTCTAAGTCATGTCGCACAGTTGGTTTGTGCTTCCCACGTCACTTTTCAATGGAGAATCGTATCACTGGAGTTTGGAGGAAACTTAAAGTTTTATCACAAAAGCCTCATTTTCCGGCCAAAACTGTTTAAGAATGGAATGATTTCCTGTCAAAAGTACAAGTTAGTGATTTTTTGTGGCAAGCCCGTTGGTTTTATGTGGAAAAGGCTTTCTTAAGATGCCAAAATTTGAATGGAGTGCCGCTTTTAGGATATTCCGGAAGCTTGGTTTACTTCCCTTCGCGTGTTTATCGACAGTATGGGGGACTACAAGCTATCCCACTTATAGATGAGGCTCGCCATCTCTTCCTAACTTTCGGGACCTTCCCAGGAGGTAACCAAGGAAAATTCGAAGAAATTGAGAATTGTGGCAGACATGTGTGGAGCACACCATCAAGCGAGCAGCACCCAGCTCCGAGGAAGAACGAGTCTACCAGGCCACTCATGAATATGTACTAGCGATGGATCCCGAACTCCAGGCACAATGTAAACAAGACCGAGCACCCAAGGAGTTTCAAGAGTCTGGAACCGAGCTTGAGGCCTATACGAAGAAGGCACGCCTTGGATGAACCAAGGAGTCTCAGAGGAGCAGAACAAAGGGATCCTAGGATGACGTTTAGACACGATAGCCTTTGTTGTTTTTCAAACTTTCATTACATTGTAATCTGTGAACGAGATTTTTGCCGGTAAAAAGTAACAAAGGCTTCATGGTTTATGACTCAAAGTGGTGTTTGGCCAAGAAAATGATTTCTCATGCATCGATAATTTTGTTTCACCAACACTAATCCTTCTTGTTTCTTTTTTTCTTCTTTTCTTTTTTCGGGTACCATCTAGCGAGACATAGCCCTATACGAACCCGATCGCGAGCCAGGATGGAGGATCAGCAGAGTCAAGGACAGATCCCATCGAACTCAACTGGCAACTCTGAACAAAGGATCACTCAGCTTGAACAGGCCATGACAAACATGTCAGCCCAAATAACTCAATTAATGGCGTTTCTTCAAACCCAGGCCACCGGAGTTGTGAGTTCGGCGCCTTCTCATGTTCAGATCCATGAACCAGCACTTGCTCCCACTGTCGAGCCAGTTCAAGCCCCACCACCTGTGCAAGATATTCCCGATCCGACTCCACCAATAGTAGAGCTGCCCATGCCCCTAGCGCTGAAGGAGCATCTCCGACACCAGATGTAATCCACTTTTCCCCTCACGAGGACACTGAGCAGGAACGTCGGTTGAAGAAAATGGAGGAGAAAATGAAGGCCATTCAAGGCCTTGACCAGTATGGGAACATTGGCTGTGATGATTTGTGCCTATTTCCTGATATGCGCATCCCAGATAAGTTCAAAATGCCGGAGTTTGAGAAGTATGATGGGACTGGCAACCCAAAGACTCACCTGCGCTTGTACTGTTTAAAGATGGCCCCTTACAAAAGTTTCGAGAAGTTCATGATTCAAACATTCAGGAGAGCTTGAAAGGGGTGGCCCTAACTTGGTTCGCTGACCTTAAGGCAGAAGAAGTTCCCACATGGGATGACTTGGCCAACTTGTTCTTGAGGCAATACAAGTTCAACATCGATGTCGCCCCGACACGTCTTGATCTCCAACGCATGGAGATGGAAGCGGGACAATCTTTTCTCAAGTATGCCCAAGAGTGGAGGGCAAAGGCAACTCAGGTTCGACCTCCGCTAGCAGAAGTGGAAGCCGTCTCCTTGTTCGTCAGCACCTTGAAAGTCGTTTACTACACCCACTTATTGGGACATACCACGTCGACATTCGCGGATATAATCGTGGCTGGAGGGAGAGTAGAGGACGGAATCAAGTCAGGCAAGATCGAGGATCCGTCCAAAAAGAATTATGTGGATGGCCAAAGGAGAATCGCCCCCAACAGAAAAAAGGACACAACCGTGAGCACGGTGTACCCTGCCCAGGCACGTTATCAGCCTCCACAATATACTATGCAGTTCTCGGCCCCACCAACTCAAGTACCTCCAAAGGCCTCACTGCCGGCACAACAGGGTGCACCGCCTCAAAGAGCCTTGCATGACACGCAAGTCCCGTCAGACTTTCCAAGGAAGGGTCGTCGCCAATTCACACCCTTGCCTGTCCCTTTGTCACAGGTATACAGGACATTGCTGGAGAAAGGGAAGATTGTCCCTGAACCTGGAAGACCTGACTACAAGCAGCCCAACCCAGATCCGAGTGTGAATTGTGAATTTCATATGGGAATTTCGGGGCATTCCACAGACAGCTGCACTTCTCTTAGGCATAGGGTGCAAGATCTTATAGATGCAGGCCACCTGGCATTCAGTGCTACCAGGACTCCCAACGTCAAAGCTAACCCTTTGCCTAACCACGTAGCTGGACCTTCGATTAATATGATAAGCTCGTGTGATCTGGGTGGTGAGGAAGAGGTTGTCAGCACCATACTCCCTATCGTGATTGAATATGATCCTGTGGAGATAGCCTATGCGGCTCCGAGGAACTCTTCAGTAGTGGATCCCATTATAATTCAACCACCGGCACCTTTCCCATATGAAGATAATAAGCGCGTCCCATGGATATATGAGGCACGGGTGGTGGAGCCAGGAGAGCAAGGGAATGTGAACGGCATTACCCGATCTGGGCGATGCTATTCGCTCCCCGAAGCAGGCAACAAGGGAAAGGAAAAAGCTCAGGACGTCACAGGTAATGAAGATCACAGGAAGAAAATAACGGATGAAGAGGCAGCTGCTTTCATGAAGGTACTAAAGGCCAATGAGTATAAAATTGTGGAGCAGATGAGCAAAACTCCGGCCCATATCTCTCTCCTCGCACTCCTGCTAAAATCGGAGTCTCATCGAGAAACCTTATTGAAGGTGCTGACAGAGGCGCAGGTCCCGAGAGAAATATCGACGAAACAAGTTGAAGAGGTTGTGGGATCGATTTTCTCCAACCAAATCTCTTTGCTGAAGACGAGTTATCTGATGATGGATATGGACATGTCCGAGCCTTGCACATTGTTTGCAAGTGTCGAGGCTTTGTGGTGGGGCGCGTCATGATTGACAACGGTTCTGCATTGAATGTGTGTCCCCTCTCAACTCTCAAGCAGATGAATGTAGACTTTGACCTGATCCGACCTAGTAAGACAGCCGTGAGAGCTTTTGACGGCTCAAGAGGGAGGTGAACGGGGAGATTGAGCTACCCGTTGAAATTGGCCCTTGTACCTTCAATATAAAGTTTCAAGTGATGGACATACCCAATGCATTCAGTATGTTGCTGGGAAGACCATGGATTCACTCTGCAGGTGCCGTCCCTTCAAGCCTGCACCAAAAGGTAAAGTTCATTACGGAGAACCGCCTCATCACTGTCAATGGAGAGGATGACTATGCAATCTACAAGGAGACGGCCGTTCCTTATATCAACATTGGAGAAGATGAAAATCTCCCATTCCATTCCTTCGAACTGGTGTCAGTAATCAAGGATTGGCGCGAGTCGGGACCCACCAAGGCTGACAAAATGATTGGAAGGGTGCTTTTGAGGAACAATTACCTCCCCGGTACTGGATTGGGAGTCAAGGGGTAGGGCCTGCGTGAGCCTATAATACCCAAACCGCTCCAGAGTCGACATGGGCTCGGCTACCGCCCTTCCTGCAAGGAGATTACAACAGCACGAAGGAATCGCACTTTCGGGAGACTCTCTCGCTTAAGTCTCACTGAGAACTCACCAATGGAGATTCCTCCCTTGAGGACATCATTTCCAGGCCCACCGTGCATTGAAGGAGGCACGCTTGAAGGTCCAGTCGTTGTTTATCCCGGCCATCTTCACGCCCCGCCTAGCATTGGAGCCATTCTGGAGGCGAACTCTGTTGGCACTCTCATCCGCCCAGCTGTTGAGGACGAGAAGCTGGCCAACTGGACAGCGGTTCCACTCTTTCCGGCCTTAGTTGCCGATGAGTAAGCATATTCGAGCAGTAGGATGTTACCCGCGTGTGGCATACCCATGAGCCCACGACGGATGAGGGATTTGTCATGGTCTTAAGCTATCCAAATGAGATCCCTTTTTGTGAATTCTATTCCTTAAGATTCCTCTTCCTTATATCTCACACCTTACACTAAATTGGCTATCTTTCTCCTTGTCCAGGCAACACCTGAATCCAAAAGATAAGCGATGCGGCGGTTCGCACCCACTTGAGAAAAGTCTCGATCACTCTATCCCCATACTTTACGGGGAGGAGTTGAACGATGACGGCACCCCGAAGGAGATCACAGACAGCCTGGAAAGGTTCGAGGAAAGTAAGCCGATGACTGATGAGGCCACGAACACAATCAATATTGGCACAGAGGAAGAACCGCGTAATCTCAAGATCGGAATGAGTCTTGACACCACACAACGAGCTCAGATGATTGATCTCTTGAAAGAATTCCAGGAAATCTTCGCTTGGTCCTACGCCGACATGCCAGGCCTGGATCCAGCAATTGTGCAACATCATCTGCCAACTGACACTCAAAGGTTTCCTCCAAAAAGGCAACATTTAAGAAGGCAGAAGCCCGAGCTGATCTTGAAGATAAAGGAAGAGGTTGTCAAACAGATCAATGCGGGCTTCCTAGAGGTGTGCAACTATTCAGAGTGGGTTGCTAACGTGGTCCTTGTTCCTAAGAAAGATGGAAAGGTCCGCGTTTGTGTTGACTATCGTGACCTCAACAAGGCTAGCCCGAAAGACAATTTCCCGCTTCCTCACATTGATGTGCTGGTTGATAATACCGCTGGTCATTAGATGTTCTCGTTCATGGATGGTTTCTTAGGCTACAATCAGATCAGGATGGCAGAAGAGGATAAGTCGAAGACGACATTCATAACAATGTGGGGAACATTTTGTTACAAAGTCATGCCTTTCGGACTCAAGAATGCAGGGGCCACCTATCAGCGGGCCATGGTCACTTTGTTTCATGACATGATGCACAAGCAGATTGAGGTTTATGTGGACGATATGATTGCAAAATCTCAACAAGGAGTAGACCACTTAACCAATTTGCGCATGTTGTTTGAGCGCCTACAGAAGTACAAGTTGAGACTCAATCCCGCAAAGTGCGTCTTTGGTGCGACCTCTGGAAAATTGCTGGGATTCATTGTTAGCAGGAAGGGTATTGAAGTAGACCCTGATAAGGTCAAAGCGATCACCAGTCTCCCTCCTCCCACCACTGTCAAGGAAGTGAGAAGCTTGCTAGGCCGTCTGAACTATATCGCTCGGTTCATTGCGAACCTTACGAGCAAGTGCCAGCCACTCTTCAAGCTTTTGCACAAAAATGCTCGGATCCAATGGGATGATGAATGTCGACAAGCCTTCGACACAATCAAGACTTATCTGGCAAACCCCCCAATACTGGTTCCACCTACTCCGGGTCGGCCTTTGATCTTGTACTTGACGGTCCGCAAGGAATCGTTAGGAGCCATGCTGGGCCAATCAGATGATACAAGGCATAAGGAGCATGCGATCTATTATTTGAGTAAGAAATTCACTGAGGGAGAATCGAGGTATCCTGAGGTGGAAAAGCTTTGTTGTGCCTTAGTATGGGTGGTGCAACGTCTCCGTCAATACACGTTGTACTACACTGTACATCTCTTGTCCAAGATGGACCCTTTACGCTACTTGTTGGAGAAACCGGCTTCTACGAAGAATTTAGCAAAGTGGCAAGTCCAACTCGCTGAATACGATATTCAGTTTGTACAGCGCATGTCTGTGAAAGGACAAGTTCTAGCAGATCATCTCGCTGAATTCCCAATTGACGACAAAACTCCGATCAACTCTGAGTTGCCAGATGAGGGAATCCTACAAGTGGAAAGCGACTCAAGCGTTGAGCCTGGTTGGAGGATGTACTTCAATGGAGCCGTGAACTCCGTGGGCTGCGGCATTGGTGCAGTCTTGATCTCTCCGAAAGGACGACATTACCCGATTGCAGCAAAAGTGGCTTTCCCTTGTACTAACAACGTTGTTGAGTATGGAGCTTGCATATTGGGGTTGAAAGCAGCACTCGACTTCAAAGTCCAAGAGTTAGAGGTGTATGGGGACTCGATGCTTATCATTTTACAAACCTTGGGAGAGTGGAAGACTAGAGACCCGAAATTGATACCATATCATGAGCATCTGGAGGAAGTGGTGAAGTGGTTCAAAAGAGTCACTTTTACCTATACCCCGCGCACAAAGAATCAGTTCGCAGATGCACTGGCCACACTTGCCTCAATGATCAGTATCTCGGGAGAAGACATGATCGAGCCCCTTGAGATAGAAATCAATAGGCATCCCGCCCATTGTAACATGACGGAGGGCGACAATGATGAGCCATGGTATCTGGACATTAAGCGCTACCTCAGCACGGGTGAATATCCAGAGCATGCAAACCCAAAGGACAAGAGAGTCATTCGACGCCTGGCATGTAACTATTTCTTAAGCGGAGAGGTCTTGTACAAGAAATCATTTGATGCGACTCTCTTGAGATGCGTAGATGCTAGAGAGGCGGAGTGCCTAATGAAGGAAGTGCATGAAGGGATATGTGGGCCTCACATGAGTGGGCACATGCTAGCGAAGAAGATTATGCGACTCGGGTATTTCTGGACAACCATGGAAACAGACTGCTCGAGGCATGTTCGACACTATCACTTATGCCAAGTTTATGCAAACCAGATTAATTCGCCGCCAAATGAATTGCACCCGATGTCGGCACCTTGGCCCTTCTCAATGTGGGGCATTGATGTGATTGGTCCGATCTCTCCAAGGGCTTCAAATGGACATGTCTTCATCTTAGTGGCTATTGACTACTTCACGAAGTGGGTTGAAGCCGAATCCTATGCCTCAGTGACCGCCAAAGTGGTGGCTCGGTTTCTCAAGCGCAACTTGGTCTCTCGATATGGTGTACCCGAGACCATCATCACCGATAATGCCAAAAATTTCAATAACATGCTTGTCGATGAGCTGTGCGGGCGATTCAAGATCAAGCATCGCAATTCCTCTCCATATCGACCCCAAATGAACGGTGCAGTGGAAGCAGCCAACAAAAATTTGAAGAAGATCATTGAAAAGATGACTGTTACATACAAAGACTGGCATGAGGTGCTTCCTTGGGCTGTTCTAGCATATCGCACGTCAATTCGCACATCTACTGGGGCAACTCCATGCTCCTTGGTCTACGGTCCTGAAGCCGTACTACCAGTTGAGGTAGAAATCCCTTCTCTGAGAGTTCTTGCCGAATCCAATCTAGAAGAAGTTGAATGGGCAAGACAGCGATATGAACAGTTGAACCTTATTGATGAGAAAAGACTTATGGCACTCTGCCATGGCCAATGCTATCAGAAGCGCATGGCTCGTGCTTACAACAAAAAGGTTCGACATCGCGAGTTCCAACCTGGCGACTTGGTATTGCGTAAAGTATTGCGCATTACTCCCGACTCTCGAGGCAAATTCACGCCCAAGTACGAAGGCCCCTACGTTGTCAAAGAAGTCTTCTCCGGGGGCGCACTTAGTATTACTGACATGGACAGTCAAGATATCTCAAGCACTGTCAACGCGGATTCGCTGAAGAATTATTTCCCCTGAGAAATAGGCCGATGCGCACTTTCTATCACTTTCCAAAAAATCTAGAGAGAAAAATAAATATGGTCCCGCTAGACTGAAAACCCGAAAGGGCGGTCTAGGCAAAAATTAGGGAGAGAGGTGCGACTGAAAACCCAAAGGAGGGCAGTCGTAGCAAAAGGAGAGAGAAATAATACTCCCGCTAGGCCGAAAACCCAAGAGGGCGGTCTAGGCAAAAGTTAGGGAGCCAAGCGGTACGGTTGCTCCCTTAGAGGAGGGCCGTAGCAAAAGGAGAGGCATCTGAGAGAAAAATGAATGAAAAATCAAATAAAAATATCCCTGCTAGATCAATGTACATGACATGATCTAGGCAAAAGTTAGGGGAAAGTTATTGCCTTGGCCACGATGATGTAGAATTCTTGGTGCAAGTAGCCACAGTCATGGTCTGAGAGGTCAAAGGCAAGCGGTCCAAGAACCAAGAAAGGTCGACATGAGATCCTAAGGGGTGCACCTCAAGTGGCGGTTGAACCGCACGTATCCTTTGAAGTTGGAAAAAATTTCTCTTGTTTCGTCCTGATCCTACGGGTTGAGTCCGCACTCGCACCGTCTCTTTCTAAAAAGGAACACAACCACTGCTCAAGATGGTTACGAAGTAGATGATCCCAAGCATCCATTGCTCGAACTACTTTACTTATCGCAATTAGGGCTGCCTGCAGCGCAACTAATGACAGGTTGGCTTGTTGCTTGTCTTCACAGGTGGACAGATGAGAACGCTATAGAGTGCTCTTCCAGTTTAGGCCAGAGTTTGACGGGGCAGACTAAGAATTCGGAAAGGCCATCAGCAAAAGCAAACTCAGTGTAGAGAGCCTCACCTTGTGCCCAGAGCCGCACCCCGCGCCCAGAGTCGCGTTTATTTCTTCCTTGCGCCCAGAGCCGCGTTTATTTCTTCTTTGCGCCCAGAGCCGCACACCTTGTGCCCAGAGCCGCGTTTATTTCATCTTTGCGCCCAAAGCCGCACTTTTCTTCTTTGCGCCCAGAGCCGCACTTTTCTTCTTTGCGCCCAGAGCCGCACCCCGTGCCCAGAGCTGTGTTTATTTCTTCTATGCGCCCAGAGCCGCACCCCGCGCCCAGAGCCGCACTCCGAGCCGAGAGCCGCGTTTATTTCTTCTTTGCGCCCAAAGCCGCACTTTTCTTCTTTGCGCCCAGAGCCGCACCCCGCGCCCAGAGCCGCGTTTATTTCTTCTTTGCGCCCAGAGCCGCACACCTTGCGCCCAGAGCCGCACTCCGCGCCGAGAGCCGCGTTTATTTCTACCTTGCGCTCAGAGCTGCACACCTTGCGCCCAGAGCCGCGTTTATTTCTTCTTTGCGCCCAAAGCCGCACTTTTCTTCTTTGCGCCCAGAACCGCACCCCGCGCCCAGAGCTGCGTTTATTTCTTCTTTGCGCCCAGAGCCGCACTTTTCTTCTTTGCGCCCAGAGCCGCACCCCGCGCCCAGAGCCGCGTTTATTTCTTTTTTGCGCCCAGAGCCGCACTCCACGCCCAAAGCCGCGTTTATTTCTACTTTGCGCCCAGAGCCACACTTTTCTTCTTTGCGCCCAGAGTCGCGCTCAGAGCCGCGTTTATTTCTTCTTTGCGCCCACAGCCGCACTCCGCGTCCAGAGCTGCGTTTATTTCTTCTTTGCCCCCAGAGCTGCGTTTATTTCTTCCTTGAGCCCATAGCCGCACTCCGCGCCTAGAGCCGCACTTTTCTTCTTGGCACCCAGAGCCGCACACCTAGCGCCCAAAGCCGCACTTCGCGCCCAGAGCTGCGTTTATTTCCACTTTGCGCCCAGAGCCGCACTGTTCCTCTTTTGCACTGGAGCCGTATGCTGCACCCAAAGTCGCACCCTCTCTATTTTGCTCCCGCAACTGCATCACACCCATTTCTCCATACGCATGGCTCATGCCCTTCGAAGTCTGTGGCACGTTGATCCAAAATTGAGTTCTATTTGTCTTTGGATCGTCACTCTATGAGCGTCAATCCAAAGAGGGGCAGCTATAGACACTCGATTTTTACCCGAGCTAACCATCTTACTATCCGTATATGTGTGTGTATATATATATAAGCTATTTTTATTATTGATTCCTTTTCCTTTATTTTTCAATAGATTTAACAGGAAAAAACGTAAAAAGTAATTAAAAAAAAAAAGAAGGTAAATTCCACTGTTCACTGTCCCTGATAGGCAGCCACAGCCCCCATTGCAGGCGTGGAGAGAAGCTCTTCCACGATCAGAGCAACGCCGGACCGGTGGTCCCGGCCTTCCCGGACTGAACCCCCTTCCCATGTCGCCCACGTCCTCCCGAGCTCCCCTCCGACCATCGGTCCTTCCTCTCCCTCCTCCCCGATCTCGCCTCGATCCACCGGTTCCTCCCGGCCTTCTTGGCCTCAATTGACGGCCTTAGAGCAGCTCCGTGTTTCCGGTGGCGGCCCCATGTTTCCTGTCCAGCTGAAATCAAAATCTCGTCTTGTCTCGTCCCGGATTTTTCGGTCTCGGATTACTCCACCGAAGCACCACCGGGACCGGCGGTCCCGACCTTCCGGGCTCGGTCAGCCACCTCTCGCTGCCCACACCACCTGGCCGTCCCGGAATTACGGCTTCACACCCCCTGTTGCAGCCGGCTTCCTTCCCGGCATTTCTCCCTCCTCGTTTGTGTTGTCTCTGTCATTTGTCTTCTCTCTGTCATGCCTTTCGTCTGTCTGTTGCCTGACTTCTGTTTTTATTTTCTTTTTATTTTATTTTATTTTCTTTTCTTTCCTTTTATCTTTCTAACCACTCAACTTTCGTTTGTGTCACAAGTAAACCCAACTGAGTCTTTCTCTATAAATAGAGCCACTCACTCATTTTAAAGGAGGACTATCCACACTCTCTTCAATTAGTCTCATGTGCCGAGCAAAGAATTCGAGAACACACATTCCACTCCAAGTTAACTTTTTTCGAATCCGTCGTAGGTCCGAATCGAAGCCGGAGCCCATCATCAAGTTTGTGCTCATCATCGATTCAAGCCGGAGCCCATGTTCAAGCCCTCCATCGATCCGATCCCGAGCCGGCGCCGAGTTCGAGTCCACCGCCAATACGAGTCCGAGCCCGTGACCGACTTCGAAGCCGTTGCCGATCCGAATCCCGCACCGAGCTTCCACACTCCTCTCGTTATCACCATCATCTTGGTCGTAGGTATAAATTTCTAATTCGGGATTTAGAAAATATTTTCGGAAGTTAAAGTTTTTTTATTATTTTTAAGTTTTATTTTTTGAAAAAGATGAAAAACCGAAAAAATGAGAAAAAGCGGTTTAAAAAAAACATTTTTCATGTAGAGAAATTCGAACTATCTTTGGAAAAATGTTCGAAAACCCTGTTAATCGATTCCTAAGAAGTATGCATATATAGTGTAATTTATCTTTTAAGAAAATATAAAAATTACAAAAAAAGAGTAAAAAATTCGAATAAATCAAAAAACAAAAAAAGAAGCAACTTTTTGATTTGTAAGACGGGGAATGACTAGAAGTCGAGTTGTGAAAAATCGCAATGATGAAATGGGTTACAAAAAATTCGATTTGTGAACTTTTTCATTGTCTCAGATCAGTCCAGCCCCATTTTTGCGAAATTACAGACCAGCCCCCTTAGGATTATGTCTGGCTCAGAGTGCTCCTGAGTTTTGTAGGGTCTAGGGAATGGTCCTTGAACTCTTCAGAGCTTCACAGATCAGCCCAGAAGACTTTTACCACATTTTTCAGTTCAGCCCTGGACTTTCTGTGAATTTACTGATCAGTCCCTGCATTTTAAATCAGTCCAGAAAATTTTTACAAGGCCCAGAACTTCCTGAAACATTTCAAAACAGTCCCTGAGGCATTTTCAAGTCCGCCAAAACTGGACCAAAATTTTCTGAAATTTTTACTCGAGTCCCTGAGCAGTTTAACTCGACTTGTACGTTGTTCCCTAATTTTTATTTTTTAATTTTTTTTATCAACTTAGCAATTTTAAGTTTTTTTTTTTGGATTATTCCGAGGTGAAATAATTTAATAGTAGTTGATGGAATTGATTGGTATGATCGATGTATATTATTTGTATGTGGGATGAGAGAGATACATGTATTCGAGTGCACCAATGTAAGATAGTGAGAGAGAGAGAGAGAGAGAGAGAGAGAGAGAGAGAGAGAGATGATGGTGAATGTATGTAATCTCAATAGTGAAACCCTTTATTTTCTGCACTTAGATTAGGACGATAGTGGCATGCTAAGAACGTGGCGTGGATCATCGATTCACATTTTGGACCATCGATTCGAACTTCGATCAGGGTAACAATTGAACAAAGTAAAATGTGCAAGTAAACAAATGACCTAGACTTAGGGACGGGTACCAATTTTGGGCGTGTCTCGGCTCGCGAGCTTTGAGATACGTAACAGGATCCCCGAACTCGAATCTCGGTTTCAAGACCGATAAATACTTAGGTGGTTAGTATCATGATCATTTAGGAGAATAATAGGTTTCTGATCGACCTTAGGACTAGTTCCTTAAATGATTAGTGGCGACTCCAATCCAACCTCGATTAAAGTCCCAAGCAAGGCCTCGTGCGTGCCTAGATCGAATCTTTTCCCAAGTCAGAATTTTCGACGTTCCGACAGTGGTTACTAAAACGGATCCGTGAAATAAGATCGTTTATTTACAATTTAATGCAATTTAGTTCATTCGAAATTCATTAACTTACAGTATTTAGATAGAGCATTTTTAGTTCTCATTAAGTTATTTCACCTTTTTCAAGTTAAAATTTTAAATCATTCGTTCGAAAAATTTAAAAGATTTTTACTGTTAAAATTATATATAAGGAGTAGAAAGGTTAAAATCGTAAATATAAAATGAGAGGAAAATGACTATAGTTAATATTTTATCCTTAATATGAAGTGTTTAATACAGTATATGTATATAATAAATTTTATATATAAATTAGATTAAGAACGAATATGGAAAACAAAAAAAAGATATTAAACTACTCATGTTTTCATAATAGTGCAAGACATAAACTCGAGCTACGCATGAAAATAAGATAAAAATAAATAAATGTGAAATATTTTGATAAATATATATAATTAGAAAAATTATTTATAACTTATTGTAATTTAATTTGTTTAAAATTCGTTAACTTACAGTAATGAGAATAACATTTTTAATTATCATTAGTATACCATATCAATATTACATTTTCAATTTTTATTATTTTAAACTATTCATTCAAAAAATCGAACAGATTTTTGCTACTTAAATCGTAAATATGGAGTGAGAGAGGAAAATTTGAGCAATTACATAAGATCCTGCTATGGAGATTATATACATGTCATAAATATTGATATGCAAATTAGATTAAGGGCATATATGGAAAATAAAAATGACATGGAATATTTCAAACGTTTGTATATGACAGTATAGAATAAGATATATATATATATTTACCAAAAAAAAAGATATATACAAAAAGATATATCTTAATGCACCAATTGTTTGGATTCGAGCAACTTTTGATATGAAATAAAATAGTCACTTTCAGGGATCGTTCGTAATAGACCTGACATGTTATCTGACCGATACTCAAGGTAATTTCTTGACTTGCAGTATTGTACGATGAGATCGAGAAATTAAACTATCGTCAGGAGTGACGTCGTTGTGGCGAAGTCAAACATGAGTAGAAGAAAATCATAAATCATGAACAATTTGGAATCTTGGTAGGTTGGCCTTCATCATGGCAGGATTGGGAAGCCAAAATGGAACCTTGAAGTATGGAATTTGAAATTGACGATGGGGGCTTCTTGGAACTCTGGAAAGGGAAAGTGGGAGGGAATCGTCAGTATAAAATCTATTATAAAAAAACTTTCATTTTCAAGTGTTAAATTTTTTGATGGTATATGTTGTCATCAATTTGTCACTGCATGCTGCTTTACTGTACTAGTGTAAGACTCGTACTTCGCAATGGTGATATAGATTATTACGAATATAAATATTTATGATTTGTTAAAATAAAATAATGGTGAAAAGAATATACAATGATATGAAGAGAAGATATACTTATAGTATAACTGCACGTTATCTCGTAAATATAAAAATAATAACAATAGCTAAAGTGAGGTGAGAGCAGAGGGCAAAAAAATCGCAAAAAAATGAATGGGAAAATAAAGATAAGGAAAGGTAGATAAAAAGGAATGAAGATGAATTGGAGGGTTATGTTGGCTCACTACAGAGAGAGTTTTCAATTTTGATGTCTATTGTCATCGAGACTGGTGGCCTAGTGGTTTAACGCACACTTCTATGTGATTTAGTGAGATTGAAATCACAATTTCAAGTCTCGCTCTGAGTAATATTTCCAATAATAGACTCTTGATCCTATATCTTGATGGACATTGGTTTCTTACACTGTACCAAACCTTTGGCAGTATTACATTGATAAGGTCAGTGTTAGTATTTGTTATTAGTTTGTCTGATATGTACGGGGTTGAATATAAAAGTTCGACATTACGTAGTGATGGTAGTTGGGTTGTCACTACTACTGTCATCCTTTTAATAATGTCTATTGTCATAAATTACTTAAATAGTACATTTTTAGCAATATTTGCATGTCATTTTGTAGACTACCTGCCACGGTTGGATGTTCCGAGGCCAGTGTCGTTAATTGCATCGAAAAATTGCTGACAGCAACAACAACAACAACAATAATAATCATAATAATTATTGTTTAAAATATTAGTACATTTGGGGCTGTTTGATTAGGGGTGTACAGAAAACTGGTTCGGGGCCGAACCGGTTTCGAACAAAACCAAAGAACCGGTTTGGTTCGGTTCGGCACAACACATTAGGTAAAGAACCAAACCAGTTTATGTTGAAAAAATTGCATTATTTTTAAACCAATTCGGTTAACCTATTCGAACCGAATTGGTTTTAAAATAGTTCGGTTCGGCTCAAAATTGGTTCAAATCGAACTGAATTGTTTTTGAAATGGTTCGGTTCTGTTTAAAACCGATTCGAACCGAATTGAATTCATTTTAAAATGGTTCAATTTGGTTCGAACAGAATTGAAAGTAAGACCAGTTTGGTTTGGTTCGAACCGGTTAACCGCATCAATTACACTTAGAAATTAACCGAACGGCTTTTCCTCTAAAAAACCGCATCAAAATAGAACCGGTTCAGGGAGAACCGGGTCGAACTAGTCCCTGAACAGGTTCGGTTGCACACCCCTATGTTTGATGGAATCATAAATCGAAACAAACTATGGTGGGATCATAAACGAAATGATAAATTTCAGTTTCTGTTTAATAAATAATCTAATTCGAGCTTATATTAAGAGAATTTAATAAAAATTATAATTGTTTGCATTAATTTCATGTAGTAAATCACTCCACTGTATCGATTTATATTTTACAATGAATTGTTTTTCATACTATTTTTAAACTGCATTCTTCTTGAATTTGACAAATTTGGAGAATCAATATTTTTAAATTTAAAAAAAAAAAGGGGGCAAAAAATGGCTGTCAAAAATTGGTGACCGGAAATTTGGTTTGAGGAGGACGTGGCATCATTTTCTCATTGCCTGCGGGAGAGGGAAATGACATTCCCTTATCAACTGTGTCGTTTCGTGTTTCATCATATTTAGATTAGAAATTTTGATAACCTAGACATAACACATTTATTTTTCGTATTTAAACATGTTCGTACCTAAACTGTATGTAAACCGGGTTGACCCATTTAATATAGAATGTCTACAATATATAATTATGCTCTAATGTAACTACTAAAATAATTATATTTATAGGCCATTAGTATAATAAATAAATAAAATTAATTAATTACATAATATTTAACGATAATGAAACATGTATTGTATTTAATATTTTACATATCAGAAAATTTTTATATATAAATATATTCAATGTATTCAATAATTATATATAAACGTATTTAAACGTGTATTATCAGATTATACAGGTTCAACCCATTTAAACATGCTTATTTATCATATCTGAGTAGGTTCATGCCTGAATAGACTTTATCCAAATCCGATTAACTCAGTGTCGTGTTGTATTGGGTTACTATATTGTGTCAAAAATTGTTAGACTTAATTTCAATCCAATAATTAAGGGAAGTAATCATATATATCTGTCAAAATACAATGCAACAAGATTGCTTATAAACAGATAAAAAGAATTATATTTTTCTCAGATATGAAGAAAGAAAAATCATTTCTTTGAATACTGTTAGAATCTTAATTTATCAAATTTATTTCTTGTCATTTTATTCCATTCCTATCTAATCAAATATAATAATGATCCCTTCATAATTTTGGCACTGGACGACTTTTGGTAGAAAGGTTATTGTTATAAATTTTTCAGATAAGGAAATTTAATTTATTCAAATTTAGAATAAGGTTGAAATCTACCATCACGAGAATTTTACACGATAACAGACTGATCTGATTCAAATTTAAATTAGCTGAAACGTTAAGATATTGGGCAATTTCACAACAAAAAGTGAAGTTGGTAGAAAGGGAAAGGTGGATATTGTTCAAAATTTTCTAGCTAAGAGTATTTAATTTATTCAAAATTTTGATTTTCAACCTTATAAATTGATTAAATCTACTATCGTGAGAATTTTATGCACCACTGAATTGACCTAACTCGAATTTAAATTTGTCACAGCCATCGGATATTGAGCAACTTCACAATAAAAAGTGGAATTTTATTTTTTTATCTTATTTTGATTAGATCAGCTTTGCTTTTCATTAATCGATCAAAACCAAGATACATTAGAGCCCACAAATACAAGTGTAAAAGCCCAGAGGCCAATCAAAACACACACTAGTTACACAGCAAACAGAAAAGCATCATAAAGTAATTTCCCGTTCAACTAGCAGGGGTTTCTGCAGTGGATGACAGAGTTTCCTCTGTAACTCCAAGAAACCAAGAAGCTGAGCACGAACTAAGCTTGCAATAGAATGCCAAACCCTTGCCTTAGAAAGGGATTCACCGGCATGTAGAACCAAATTCCGTTCCTTCCAAGTGAAATATACAGTGGCATGCCAAAAGAGTTGTAGTCGAGTACGAAAGATAGAAGACTTCTTTGAAAGCTTAATGGCCCAAACTAGCTCATAAATCCAATCCCCTACTAGTCTGTGAATGCCGGACTTTAACAAAATCTGTTGTCACACAAACTTACTAAAAGGACAAGAGAAAAAGAAATGAGATCTACATTCTTCAGCAGAGCCACAAAGCCGACAAGTTGAATCAATACCAAGGAACCATTGTGACATTCTATCTAGTGTGGATAACTTGTTCCTAATGGCCAACCAAGAAATGAAGCAATGGTGAGGAACACGAAGCTGAAATCAAACCAATTTAAACCAGTGGACTTTGTTAGTCTTTTTTCATAAGACAATCCATGCACTTGCCAGAGTGAACCGACCATGAGGACTAGGAGCCCAAAAAATCGAATCAACATTTTGGTTTAAAGAGATGCCACATACCAATTGATGGAGCAAACACAAGTTCCTGTCTCTGGAAGGCCTACCAGAGCCGAGTGACAGCTTTAGCAACGGAAAAGTCAAGAGGAACACGATAACTTACAGGGAAAGCACTAACCAAGGGACTACCATCTATCCAGTTGTCAAACCAGAAGGATGTCCCTTGACCATCACCAATCCGACTACGAATGAGGGAATAAGTAACAGGCCTTAAGAGCAGAAGGGTCCACCAAGAGTAAGAACTCTAGTTCGTTGGCTTCACAGACCAGAAACTTTACCCTTGAGAAGGATAAATAGCATAAAAAGAAATATCACAAGTATACTCACAATCTCTAAGAATTGCACCAATCATTTATGAATTCCGCATTTAATTTGTTAATAATAGTAGTAGTACTACTAATTGCAGCTTCGAGTGAACATCAATTTATAAAATGCACAACGAGTTGGTTGTGTAAATCTCTCTCGGGTCTTGACAGGTGTAAAGTTTCCATGGTTTTCAAGGGTTAACTTTACGTGTATCAAGATCTGAATGATGGTTTATACAATGAACTCATTGTATATTATTACACATTGAATGTTTACTCCCATAGCATCACCATGTTCACGGCTTTTCCGGCAGCCTTCCACAGTCGTAGTGTAAAACATTGACAACTCTTGGCATCACCATCTTGTAGAACACGACCCTGAGGAACTTCATCCACCATCCCGACCCGTTTTGCTGGATCCAACCCGATAAGTACGAGGCCAAAATGATCCCCGCCGTCCGCCACCTCCTCTCTCCAACATACTTCCCCAGGGCCCGGCCTAAGTCTGCATGCCTGAGCTTGCCATCGGGGCCAATTGAGTTCCCGATGTTCCGTCCCAGAACCACGGCATCCTCCAGTGCCATACAACCGCCCTGTCCTAGGTCGGGGGTCATGGGGTGCATGGCATCGCCAACCACTGTGACGTTCTCAGTGTTCAGGGTTCCGAGGATGACATTCCACGGGTACCGGAACATGAGCGGCGCCCATGACAGTGTTGGGAGATCGGACCACCGGACCACGTCTAGGTAGGACTGAGGGAAGTCCTTGGCCAACACCTCGATCACATATTTTTGTATTGACTCCGGATCGCTGATAATATCTTCTCCTGAAATGATAATGTATACATTAAACTCTTGCTAACCGATCTGGCTTGAACTTGATCAGTCAGAGGCCCATAGGACTTCTTAATATCAGTGGTACAGACTGCAGAAATGACCAAAAATTATCTCATGCTATCGCCATTCACACCGATAAGGACTTTTGGATACCTTTGGCTGCCGTTTTGCAAGAAATGAACCAATAGACTTCCTTGTCATTGAGGGGAACAAATCCGGCCCTTTTCGACACATCCACGAATTGCTGGACATAATGAGGCAACCCATGGCCCTCTGGATACACCGAAAGTCCTCGGACAGCAGATCGGCCAGAATAGACCGGTGGGCTGAGATTCAACCTCTTTGCAATCACCGAGTGAACGCCATCGCACCCGATCACCACCTTCATCAGACCCAACAAGACACAATAATGTGTTAAAGTTAATAGATATTGTTGGGAAAATTAAGAAAAAACATTATATATTCTCCTGCAGATCCTGCAAATGAAGAGTTTGGATACCTTAGCCTTGATTATGGTCCCATTTTCGAGTCCGAGAAACGAGATCTGATGGCCATCTTCTAGCTGGGACTCAATTGATGCGAGCTTTGAAGAGAAACGGATGCTGTCCGGGGGCAGTTCATCGGCCAGTGCTTGTAAGAGTGCTCTCCGATGAACTGCTCTGGGTGCTCCTCTGCATCGAGGATTCGAATCATGACAGAACATGTTAAACAAACTTGCATATTTATTAAGAGATTCTTAATGCTAATCATATTGGATTGATCAAATTGATCGGAAAACAAAATAAGACGGGAATGGCACCTTTCCATGTTACCGTAACGCACTTCCTGAGTTGATTTGGTCTTGACGTCAGTAACAAATCCTCTGAAACATAAAAGGGAAACAGAGAATCCATTAGCCAACACATACATACATACTTTACTTTTAACATGGAAAGAGTACCATGTATAACGGATTTATTAGTACGTAACAGTACTAATATGGTATTATGAACTAATAATATTTAGCAATTTTAATATTTTTAATAAAATCTTAAAATTAAAAAAATCTAGAAATAACTTAATATTATTGATTTCGTGACACCACATCAGAATTGCTTATTGAGAGTTAAATTTCATATCAAAAAAATAAAAAGAATCATGGAACATAATAGTGATGAGTTACCCTCACTTATAAGTTTAAACTTTTATGTGATATGATCTCAGGACCTTATGGATTCAGTGGATATTCTTTTAATGATATTAAAGTTGGTTAGACACCGGCTCGTATCAATTGTTAGTCTAAGAACAGAGAAGAAAAAGTTCACTTCCTCTCACGTATTCCTTATCCGAGCATAGAAGAAAAATATGCATGAAGGACAGGAGACAGAGAAGGAAAATCAAATTCACCTTTCAATTGGTGCATACAGCGGGGTAAGCTTATCAGCAACTCCGAGGGCATCGAGGGCAAGCCACGCGTTCGGGAAGAGAGTAAGGGCGGCGCCGGTGGACCTCAGCTCGGAGGCCCTCTCCAGCACCACAGCCTTGACACCAACCCTCTTCAGAGCTACCGCCGTCGCCAGGCCGCCGATTCCTCCACCAACTATGACCACTTCCTGATCCTCCATCACTGTGAAAGGCATATACGTGTATGTATGTATATATTGATGAACAAGCTAATACAATTGTGTTTCTTCGAGGAGTTTGAGGTTGTTTCTTGCTTGGAGTATGGTCAGTGGCACCGTTGGCCGCTCTGATTTATGTGGACTTGTGGGCCTCGCCTCGGAGACGTCATTGAAAGGTCCGTGAGACACAAGAAAACGTGGGTGTTGCAAAATGATTTGTTGACTATTCAGCCAAAAAGCGGAAACAAAGGTGCTGAATTTTGTCAAAGAAAACGAGGTGTACGAATCGAGTTAAGAACTTCCATTGGCTGCTTTCTTGTTACTGGTTTCAAGAGAAAAAGACATTTATTATTTTTTATAATTATAAATCTTATAAATTTAGAGATGACTAGTTCAGTTCTATAAAGTCAATTTCATTGCACTTTCAATCCGATATGCCACTGTTTCATTGACAGAACTGTTAACAGCGTGAACTGAAAGTGTAAGGGAACTGATCTTAAGAACTGAATTAATTATTTTTAAACTTATAATATTCAACTGCTAAAAATAATAAACATATAGAACTTCTCTTGTAATTATCTCATGGTTTTAATCTAAATTAGTTAGAGTATTATAGCCGGTACTTACGAGAGTCGAATCGCTTTGTGTTCTTAGCTGGCCCGAGATGGTTCCTCATCGATACTCGAGTCACTTTCTTTACTGCCCGCATCGCATGTCGAATAAGTAATTAAAGTTTAGGTTTCAATTTTCAAACTGTCTGTATTTTTCACAAAATAAATCGACCCTTTTAGTATCATAAACAATCTCAGTATATAGTTCATGTGACGAGGCAGAATCGAACACTGTCAATAAATTTTTGATGTAATTTTGAATTTTCACATTGACGAAACCTAAAAATGTTATGTTGAACAATTTGAAGCTTTCCCCATGTCAGAAATGGAAGCGAAGAAGAGCTTGAAATCTTGAATTGGGAGCTGACGGTGGTGGCTTCCTGGAACTGTACTAAGAATAAGAATATCTGTAGCATTATGGGATACACCGTTTATTATACAATATGTTGTCGGCCACCCCTGACTGTACTCTGCTGTCGTCTCTTCTCTACTTTTCCAGCCACTCTAACATGTCAATTGTCACGTAATTATTTATTATTTTAATTATAAAAAAATATTTCTTATTTTTTTCAATTATTATTTTTGTTCAATTGCAGAATAAATATCTATATTTTTTAACTACTAAAACTCAGTAACAAGCTGCCCATCCATGCTTCCACGTGGAACTCAACAGCCTATCCACGCGTCATCACTGCAATGGCTGTTACTTTTCTTTTTTTGGTCAAAATGGAAGAAAGGACTGCTTCTTCTAAGAGAGACTTTCTTTTTTTCTTGGGTAAAAATCTGAAAGAGACTTCCGGTGGAGGGAGTGGGTAGCTATGGACCTACGGTAGGAGTAGGAAAATCGTACCGATAGCTGATGAGAGAGATCAGCTCTCTCTCTAACAATCGCTCTCTCTCTCAGAATGGTTCTTCCAGCCTTCCACGTTGTCTGTCCACTATTCCTTTTTTTTTTTTTTAATTTCACTGGGAAGAGGCGTACCAGCCTACCGGCCTCTTCTAATTTTGTCAATTTCTTCTCTTCTCTCTCTGTTTTTTTTTGCTTAAACAAGTTCTTCTCTTCTCATTTGTCAAAAAAATTTCTTTTATTCTTTTGTACCAATTTTTCTTTTCTTTCCTCTAATGCAAATTTATCATTTTCTCTTTTTTTTTCAATTTTTTTTTACTTTCCTCTGTCAGTTGGTCTGTACATTTCCTCGCGTGTCTTCTACTCTTCCACGGATGGACGACAGTTGTCTTCGTCAACTATTCCTCTCCCTCCAACACTATCCAACCTTGAGGATGTACAAAAATACCGTACGATGGAAAATAATTTTTTAAAAATCGTACGGACCCAAGTATGGGTTATAGCGTATCTACGCAACCGCGTCGACAAGTTCGCTCTCGAGGTGCCCGAGGTACTCCAATGGTGGCGCTCTGCTTGATGGACGATTTTCTCAAGCAATCTAAGCAATCCCACGACGACTGCATACAGAGCCTTCCAATCTGTCCTGGAGAGGGTCGACGATCTGAAGACCCGGTCTCAGGTTCGGATCTTTCCCTCCAACCTACAGAACCAGTTCGGCAACAAGGAGGCCTCCCAGCGGTGCCTGCGGAAGTTTCATTTCCGGATCGAGGACATTTCCCTCATTCCATTTCTCTAGAACCCAGGTTTCTTTCCTCCTTTCTCCTTCTTTGGGTTGGAGGCCTCTGCGTCTGACTCTACTCTAATGATACGCGTTAGAGATCCAATCTTGAAGTCGCTACAGTGGTGGTGGTGGTGGTGGAGGGGGAGGGGGGGCTGTGCTTCTGCAAAGGGCTAGGCCTGTTTGAGTGGCTTCGGTGGTGGCTGTCCTTTGTTAGCAGTAGTTTCTGCAGACCCAGTTGAGTTGCTCCTTGACAGCAACCGTAGGGAGCACAGCCTCCTCCCCTATCCGCTCCCAAAGGTTAAACTGTGCTGCTCTACATTTTAAATTCGAAATATGCTTCTGATTCTGTCTCAATTGTCTCCTATTGGTGCTTTGCTCTTTTTTTTTTCCTGCTAGATATTTTAGAGAGGTCAAGTTGTATTCTTTCCCTTCCCTTCGCCTGGCTCATGCTCTTTATCTTTCTTGAAGGTTTAGTCTCGAATTATTTGGTGCGAATCAACCAGATGACGGAAGAATGAAATAAATAAGGTAAGAAAGTTCAATCCTCCACTTTCTCTAATTCCTATATTGCCGATATATGATCAAAATTTTGTGTGATTCAACCAGTGTGGAATCTTATACGATACAGAGATTTTTCAACTCCCGTATCCTCCATCAATAAGGTAAACAAAATTTAATTTTGCTTTCCAAACCTGCTTTATTCGTTGTAACTCTTACGTGGCCGTAAGGTGTAAGTTGTGTAGTCATCATTTTTACCGAATGTATAGGATTGCTATTGTGGCTGGGCTTTCTTACTGAAGCTTCCAATGACTAAGGCACACTTCTCAGAGATCCAAGGAGCCTCCTTAATTGGTACATCATGCATGGCTACCGTCAATGGTTGACCGTCAGACAGTAATGGCCACCTAACTTATCACAGCTTAGTTTATGTGGAGTTTAGACATTCAATAATTTTATCTTTCATTAAAGAATTTTAACACTATTCAATCTCCTGTGTGGACTATATTATTATTGATCTATTGTGCACTTACAGAAATGTTCAGTCTTTGGAAAAACTGTTGGTTGTCATTAATCCTAAGATAATTGTTGTCCATCTAAACCTTCTCAGGGCTGTTATTTCAGTCATTCTAATAGGATCAGAGTAATCGTGACTCCACATCTTGGAACAGGCACTATAGAGGCCTAGGTTTGTTTAATGATCAGTTAATTATTCATAGATTGAATGTAATCTTGGTGAGAAATGAGAAGATTTTGTGGTTGCAATGGAGAAAATTTGATGAAGATTTCGTGTTTTTTCTCTTTTAGTTAAAAGATTCTTCCTTTTAGTCTGTGTTGCGTTTAATCCTGATGATTATTTCTCTAACGAGCTGTTTACCAGGGCTTCCTTTCTCATCAAGAATGGCTCCGGATAAATATCCACGCACGGTCCTTGCCTGCATTGGTTTGTTCATTGGGAAAAGGGGCTGCAAAATGGTAAGATTTTGCAATTTAGAGGACCCCGGCTTGCAATTTCCGTTTTGTTCTTGCTAGCATGCTATGATCATGATTTCCATCTTTTTCAATTTTGCTGCAATCCTTCCTGTCTTTGAGTCTTGGGAAGAAAGATAAAACAGTGTTACAACCTTTTTTTGCATGCTAACTACTTATACTTCTCGCTTAAAAAGAAGCTAGGATCACATCTCAAGAGTTGAAACAAGATACTGTTAAGTTATATCTCTCGGGTAAGTCAGATCCAGTGCCTGCTTCATTCCAAGTAAGTTCATTTAGCTTGTTGTTGTCAATTTAGTTCACTCCAATCTTTCACTTAGTTAACTTCCTCTCATGTAATATCAGTCTTTTATTCACAATTGCAAATGTATGATTTCATTCTCAGGGAATTTGTGTGACTCTACCTTAAACAATGTCAAGATCTTGAAAGGAATCTGCTTCAAGGTAAATTATTCAAATATTTACTGGATTCCGCTTAACTCACTTGAAATCCACAGTGGATTTTTTCATTTTATAGCGAACAATCTATTTCACTGATGTGGGCTTTAGGTGTTCGACAAAATGATTGTTCCAATATTATTAGTTAGTTCCATTTTGATCCTACCAAAGAACGTTCAATGCAAAACTATAACTTCCATTAGACTTTTAGGAAGTTTGTAGTTGTATCATTCTTCATGTTATTTTCCTTTGTCAGAGTCAATGGCTAATGCTTTTATGACGTTCAAATTACATTGTATCACTTATCTACACATTTATTGCACAGTTTTTTAGTACTTGAAAAGGTGGAGATTCGTCTCACCATGCAGATGATGCAATTTTTTTAATAAGTTCACATTCTCTGAATAACTTTGCATGAATTTTGTCAATTTTCTCTTGATCAGGTGTCAATCCAGCATTTTTTTTCATCTTCGTGAAATGCTTAGTGTGCGTTAGAATTATTTTATTTTGTTTCTTCTATCCATTTATCAATTTTATGCTAATTAGGTGTTAATTTAACATTTTTGAGCTTTGTAAAATGTTTAGTGTGTTAAAAGACTATGTTTGTTTGTTTTATTACCTAATTCCACTTTGATTCTGGCAATTGCATTCAGCGCGAAGCTATAAGTTCTATGAGTCTATTAGTGAGTTTGCATTTGGACCATTCTTCATATGATTTTTTTTTTTTAGTTGGGTCTTTGGCTGATGCCTTTTGTATCTTCAAATTACACTGTGCTGCTTATCCACGTATTCATTAGACAGTTTTTAGCACTTGAAAATGTAGAGTTTTTTTCACCATACAAATGATGCTATCATTAAATTTAATTAGTTCACCTTCTCTGAGTAACTTGACATGTATTTATTATCTATTGATCAGATGTCTATTCAACATTTTTTCAGCTTGCTCAGATGCCTACATTGTTTTAGAAACCGTATTATTCTATTTGTCTAATAATTTATCAATTCTATATAATTGCATCTTCACTATTATTGTTTTAGTTAGATATTTATTTATGTCACTCGAATATGATTTTCCTATTCAGTCAAATTATTCTCTTATTCGATTAAAACCTCTTGCCTTATATTTATTGTTCCTATCTTTATTGAATTCCAGTCCAGTAATTTCTTCAGCTTCTTAGCAAGATCAGTTCTTTCCTATTTTCTAGAAATCAGAAACTTGCTCTGATTTCAATATACTCAATTTTAGAATTTTCCTATTTTCACTCCCATTGTATTTGTGGTGTTTATTAATTTTTGATTTGCCAAATTCGAATTTTTCCTAAAAATTCTGTCCCAAAAGCGGTGATGTTTATCAGATTTTATCTATTGACAAATTTAATCACATCTGAATTATTGTTTTATTAATTAATTAGAAATTCCCTTATATAAACAAAAATGGTTTTCTATTCAATTTATTTATTTCCTATTTAGCTAAAATCATTGACAAACAGGGGTAGTGACTTGAGGAGCTGATAGTTTGAAATCTCCACATGAAGGCAGCATTTTCCTTTAGCGAAAATCACCCCAAGAAGATCAACGGTGCAGACAATGACGTTGTATCTGCTGTGATTATTTTTGGCAATGCCACTATCTTTGTATCCGCAATATATTGATATAAACAAACGGTATTGTGGAAGCATAATTTTTTGAATGTTAAATAAAGGTATTGTGGAAGCATATTGCCTGCGGTGTTCATTCAGTGTTATGCATAACTATGTCTCCACTATGCAAGATATTTTGCCTTTTGGCTGCTGGGAACATCTATTACTATTTATATAATCTAATGTTATTTTCTTATCATACAATGTTCACTTATTATTGTTGTACAGAAGTGATCCTTGTAATAGATGAAAACAGACACAAAGGGTTAGTGAAGAGTCTTCTGAGTAAAATCGAACACAAGATTTTTTTTAAATTTACCTTAATGGTGATTTTATAGTGCTAGTAAAATTTTTTTAACTGACCCAAAATGGTTTTTACATTGATACTTCATCGCACACTGAAATTAAGAAATTAGAGATGATTACTCGTGTTTATGTGATGAGAGAAAAGTCGAACAATCGTGAGAATTTTTCTTTTTGACTTTGAATTTTCATAATCACGAAACCAAAAGGATACGTCAGAAATGGTAGCAAAGAAGATCTCGAAATCTTGAATTGGAAGCTGACCTTGGTGGCTTCCTGGAACTATAGCAAGAATGTCATAGGCGGATCCAGAAAACTACGTTAAATGAGCGAAATCCAAGAAAGATATGAAATATAACTAAAATAAGTAAATTTATATAAAATTTTACAAATTTTTTCGAGTTTAAAGACCGCACACTCCTAAATTCATTTAGGAGTATCTACAGTATCATGCAATTCTGGATCTATCATAGAATAAGCTGTCAGCCGCCCTTTGACTATACGACTTTTGTCGTCTCCTCTGATTTTTTCCAGCTGCTCAAACATGTACTGCTATTATTTATTATTTTTCAATTGCGGAATCGTCATGAATCTAGAAGTGAATATGACGAAATGAAAAAAAAAAAGGGGGGGGTGGGGGGGGGGGGGGGGGGGGATGACTGAGGTAATTTGTTAAATTAAACGTGGAATCTTTTAATCTCATGTCATCAATTTCAGAGCTTGAAGCCCATTTATCAAGGATCAATGGTTTTCAATTTTGATGTGTGTAGTCATACAATTTTAAACTCGAATAATAACAACAACAATAATAATAATAATAATCTTCATTATTTAGAATAATCTTAAATGAAATTTTTTATCAATATCATATATTAAAAATTATTTCGGTATTAAATGATTCAATATTGTGATAAGTAATTCAAGTGTTGATAGAAAACAATGAAAATATAAACTATAATTTGTCCACCAAATTTAATATCACTCGATATAAAATAAAATCACATGTCTAACATCTGTCAGAGAATCGGGCAAAAATACCATTCATGAACAATTTCTTAAAAAGTGGTGAATTTTAAATTATTTTTGTAAATACTATTTTAAAAAAGTATTTTAACTCGTACTTTTAGTTCTGCATAAAAAATACATTTCGAAAATGCATTTTACAAACAATTTTTATTATAAAAAGCATTTTTAAAATACTATTTCCTTACAAAACTAAAAAAAGTGCAGGTAAAAATGCGTTTTTAAAATAATATTAATAAAAATAATTTAAAATTTACAACTTTTTAAGAAATTGTTGTCTTGAGGGCGGCATTCCCCTCAATTCTCATGTTTGTCATGCTTATTCAGTAACAAAAATATTATTTTCTAACAAAACTACTGCAAAGTGCGCATCTTTAATCTCAATCTTTTAGGCATGATTCTACTACAAACTCCCAAGGTATTCAATCTTGGGTCAGTAGGTCGACTTCCATTTTTTATCCGGTCGGTACAGAGTATAGCGATCAAAAACTCATTTTATAAACCGTCGGTCAAGTGATCAATATTCATTTATTTTATTTATCTCTTATTTTAAGATCTGCCCTCCCGAGGACCTCTCTCATACCCAATTATCGGATCGGATCTGTTACTAGATTCAAAATCGTTATCTAGCTCCTCTTTGCTCAATGGGTTGTCTTTAATGATCATCGAATGTTAGGGACGTTGTGCCACAAATCATACTCTCCTTGAATGTCTAGTAGGAGGATAACAACATATGTAGGATAACGTCCGAATTTGCTATGGGTTTGCTACTCGTTCTTTATTCTTTCTGAATTAAAACCCAATACCAAATGAAAAAAATTTATGATTGTGATAATTTATTTTTTTAATGGACCGGTTTATCTCGAATTTACCTTAATTGATGCTCACTCTCATATGTGAATGGTGCACTCTAAAAAGGAAAATTTATTAGTGCAGATAAACAGCCTAGATATACGTGAGACTCTTGTGTGTAACAGGTACACCACATGATAATATTGACGTAGTGTTACGAGCCAATATGATTCAACTATTTTAAGAATTTTTTAATAAAATCTAAAAGAAAAAAATAAACCATAAAAGGAAAAAACAACTATAAAAATGACTTAATTTGATTGACTTGTGACACTACGTCAGCATTATCATGTGGTGTACCCGTTACATTTTCTCTACATATACGCACAATCTTTTAAGGATTGCACCTATAATTAAGACATAAATTCCACGTTTGTTAACACAGCAGCAGCATCCTGGTCATACCATCACGTAACGTTCACATCTTACATGGTAGCCTCGCACAGTCGTAGTGTATTACACTGATAACTCTGGTCAGCATCATCTTGTAGAACACTTCCCTGAGGAACTTCATCCACCACCCCGATCCGCCTTGCTGGATCCACCCCGTTACATACGAGGCTGCAACGATCCATGCCATGCGCCACCTCCTCTCTTCCACGTACTTTTTGAGAGCCTGGCCTATATCTGCACTTCTGAGCTCACCATCAGGGCCGATCGAGTTCCCGATGCGCCTTCCAAGGACCACAGCATCCTCGAGTGCCATGCACCCACCCTGCCCGAGGTCTGGGGTCGTGGGGTGCATGGCCTCGCCAGCCACCGTGATGTTCTGTGTGTTCAGGGTTCCCAGGACGACATTCCAAGGGTACCGGAACATAAGTGGAGCCGATGACAGTGCTGAGAGATCGGAATGTCGGACGACGTCTAGGAAGAATGAAGGGAAGTCCTTGGCCCACCTCTCGATTACATCTTTTTGTATTGATTCTGGATCGCTTCCAATGTACTCGCCTAAAATAGCAATAGATGCATTATATCGACCGAGACAAATGAACCACAATGTTTCAAGTGAGCTACAGATGTTTCCTTGTAGAAGTCGATGAAATATCTTAAATACCTTCAGGTGGCGTTTTGCAAATAAGGAACCAATATATTTCTTTGTCATTGATGGGAACAAGTCCGGCCCTTTTCGACTCATCCAAGAAATGCTGGAAATGGTTTAAGCCATGGCCCCCGGGATGCACCGACAGCCCCCGAACCACAAACCGGCCTGAGTCAACCTGTGGGCTCAGTTTCAACCTCTTTGCCATCACCGAGTGAACCCCATCGCACCCTATCACCACCTACATCAGACCTGATAGAGATAACGATTGTACTAACAAGGAAATGAATCACACTTAATTCTTTCCATGTACAGTTGATTCATATTTGTACACAGTATCCTTGTATCCATATTTAGACAATGCTTGTACACTATATTAGAATACCAAATCACCCAAAGGTGAATAATCAATTCAAAATACTACTCTTCCGTCTCTTGTTTCTCTCACTCTTTCATGGTATCAGAGCCACTGCTGGGCTCCTTTTCGATCCATCTCATCTGATCCCTTTCGTCCCTCTTCATCATCAATCTCTATGGCTAACACAATCACCACAGATCAGTCCCTCCCTACCTCCTTTCCCAATGTCCCGATCAAGCTAAATGGGAAAAACTTTCACTTCTGGAGAGGAATAATGACAGCCTTATTGGAATCCTACGACCTCCTCAAGTATGCAGAAGGCACGGTTTCTGCACCAGAGCAACATATTCTCACAGATGGACTCTCTGAACCGAATCCTGCATATCGAGCATGGGTTACGAGAGACAAATTTACACTTGCCTGTCTCATGATTTCCGTAACTGAGGAAATCGGTAACAACCTGCTTGCTGCAAAAACGAGCCACGAGGCTTGGGCGACCCTTGCAACTCTTTTCGACTCTCAGACGGCAGCACAAGAGGACTTCCTTGATCAACAATGGCGTGATATCAAGAAAGGCTCGACACCAATGCTCGATTATCTTAACTCTGTGAAGCAGCTCGCTCACCGATTCGCCCAAATCGGACAGCCAAAATCGTCTGCTCAATTGAATCGAGCTATGGTTAGTGGTCTCGGCCGTGACTGGGAACCCCTCGTGCTTGCCCTGTCCAAAGACATACCCACCATGAGCACCGATGAACTTTATGCGTTGCTCCTCAACAACGATGCTCGGAGAACCTACTCGGACTCCACAGAGCTGGCTGCCCCTCTGTCCGGAATCCTTGGTGCTGCCCCGGCTCAGGTGAACCTTGCTGACGCCCGGACGAGCAGAGATCGTCGCTTTGGAGGAGGCAGAGGACGTCGAGGAGGCAGGGGCCGTGAACCGAGAGCTGGAAATTTCTCTGTTCTTCCACGATCGGGTCAGGAAGACAATCCTTACTCGGGCACCTCTTACTCAGCCCAGACCCGAGACATTCGGCCCTTTTTCCATGCCCGTGAAAGGCATGCCCAGCCCAGCTTCCCTCAGGCCCGTGATCTGTCCAGGCCTGTATCTCAGGGCCGCAATTCCTCTGTCCGACTGGGCCCATCTTCTTGGGCTGGATCCTATGCACCTGCTCCTGCCAGCTCCGCCTCCTATTTTGGGCAACCTCGATCTGTCATTTGCCAAAATTGCAATCGCCCTGGCCATATTGCCCCTCACTGTCAGTTTAATGAATTTTCAGGTGCTCAGGCTCATTTTGTTCAAGCCTCCAACATTCACGACTTGGATTGGTACGTGGACTCCGGCGCAACTCATCATGTTACGTCCGACCTGGCTAATCTCCACATTACCGATGATCCACCTAGCACTGACCACCTTATTGTTGGTGATGGTAAACCTATTCCCGTTCTAGCCTCTGGTTCCTCTATTTTATCCCCTACTTTACAATTAAATAATATTTTATATGCTCCTGCTATTTCCAAAAACCTACTGTCTATTTCCAAATTTGCTCAAGATAACACCTGTTATTTTGAATTTCATCCTCATTACTTCATTGTCAAGGATCTGCGAACGCATCAGGAGCTCCTTCGGGGACCAGTTAAAGACGGGCTTTACTACTTCCGGCTGCGTGATAGATGCCAATCTTCTCCTCGGGCTCTTTTGACATCATCCGAATCTATTTCTCTCTGGCACAATCGTCTAGGTCATCCCTCTTTTCCGATTGTTCGTCAGTTGTTGAGATCTCGTGTTTCCTTCAATAATGTCAATGTCAATAAAGTTTGTCAAGCATGTCAGACAGGCAAAATTATTAATTGTCAATTTCCTACCACATTCAATAAAAGCACAGCTCTCTTTGAACTCATTCACACTGATATTTGGGGACCTGCCCCACTTCTCTCGCATACTGGTCACTCTTATTATATCCACTTTCTTGATGATTTTAGCAAGTACTCATGGTACTATGTTATGAAATCTCGTTCTGATGTTCTCCGTATTTTTCGAGCATTTCGACTCCACGTTGAAAACATCTTTCATCGGAAAATCCAATTTCTCCAATCCGATGGAGCCAAAGAATTTTTGTCGAATGCCTTTCAAACCGAACTTCAAGAGCACGGTATTTTTCATAGAATATCTTGCCCTCATGTTCCGCAACAGAATGGCTCTGCTGAACGAAAACATCGACATATTGTTGATATGGGCTTGACCCTTCTTCATCATGCCTCCTTACCACCACTGTTTTGGGATTACGCCTTTGAAACAGCAGTCTTCTTAATAAACCGCTTACCCACCAAAACACTTAATTTTCAGTCTCCCTTTCAACTTCTCTACCATAAGGAACCCAATTACCACAAGTTACGTGTATTTGGTTGTCTATGTTTTCCTTATCTCCGTTCTTATCTTCATCACAAACTCGACCCTCGCTCTTGTCCCTGTATCTTCCTCGGCTATCCTTCTCATTATCATGGGTACCGGTGTCTTGATCCCACCTCTGGTAAAATATTTATCTCTCCTCAGGTAATCTTTGATGAATCCTCCTTCCCGTTCCATTCACTGGCATCTACTGCTGCAGGAAATAGCATACCCTCTACTGTACCCGCAGGACCGACTGTTGTCAGCAGTGACACTCTTCCCGTTCCCATCCTCTCCTCTACTCCCTCTACCCAAGCCGCACCCGTACATGATATTGCTGCCGCAGTCCCGCCTCAATCCACCGTTCCAGTGGATTCCATACAGGAGGCTCGAGCAGATAGAACTACCCCTGTCAGCACTCATCCCATGGTGACTCGATCTCGGGCTGGTACATTACCTCCTCCCCGCTTTATAATCTCTCAACACCCTACTGCCTTCTCTGTTTCCACTGCGGTACAGGAACCTAAATCATTCGCCAGTGCACGAAAACATCCTCATTGGCAAACAGCTATGCAAGAGGAATACCAAGCTCTTCTCCACAATCACACATGGGAGCTTGTTCCTCCTTCCTCCTCTCAGAATGTCATTGGCTGCAAATGGGTTTATCGTGTCAAACAAAAATCGGATGGCACTGTTGATCGTTATAAAGCTCGTTTAGTGGCGAAAGGATTCAATCAACGAGAAGGCATTGACTATATCGAAACATTCAGCCCGGTGATTAAACCAGTTACGATTCGTACTGTTCTCTCTATTGCCATTTCTTTACAGTGGCCGATTCGCCAGCTTGATGTCAAGAATGCCTTTCTTCACGGGTATCTCACGGAAGAGGTGTACATGGCACAGCCTCCTGGCTTTATTGATCGGACACGACCTGATTATGTCTGCAAACTCAAGAAGGCCCTCTATGGTCTGAAACAGGCCCCCAGAGCCTGGTTTCAACGTCTTGGCACCTTTCTTCACCATCTCGGCTTCACAGGGTCTCATGCTGACACCTCGCTCTTTATCCTCCGCCACCAAACATACATCGTTCTCCTCCTTGTCTACGTGGATGACATTATACTGACCGGTTCACCTGATGCACCATTTACTCCTATCCTTGCTGCTCTAAATAGGGAATTTGCTATGAAGGATCTCGGCTCCCTCTCCTACTTTCTTGGCGTCGAAGCTCATTCCACCTCTAATGGACTACATCTGACTCAGTCCAAATATATTTATGATCTTCTCTCCAGCACTTCGATGCTTGACTGCAAGCCGATTACCGCTCCTGTTCGCACTGGGTCTCAACTCTCTGTCAACGATGGTCTTCCTTTTGTTGACCCCTCTCTCTATCGGAGCACTGTCGGGAGTCTTCAATATCTTACTCTAACGCGCCCAGACATCACATTTGCGGTTAATCAGGTGTGTCAGTTCATGCACTACCCCACTGATATTCACTGGGCTGCTGTCAAGCGAATTCTGCGGTATCTTAAGGGCACAATCAATCATGGTCTCTTGCTTCGCCCCAGTTCCATCTCCTCTCTCTTGGGCTACTCTGATGCAGATTGGGCAAGCAATCCTGATGATCGCCGCTCCACCAGTGGCTTCATTATTTTTCTTGGCTCCAATCCTATTTCTTGGTCTTCCAAGAAACAACGCACCGTTGCTAGATCCAGCACCGAATCGGAATACAAAAGTTTGGCAAATGCTACCTCAGAAATTCTCTGGATCCGGTCGCTCCTTCACGACCTGGGGTGCCCTTTATCTCAACCTCCATCCCTTTGTTGTGATAATTTGTCTGCTCTTTATCTTACTGCGAACCCGGTCTTTCATGCTCGCACAAAACATATTGAGATAGACTATCACTTTGTCCGGGAGCGCTACCTACAAAAACAACTGTCCATCCTATTCGTCCGCTCTGAAGATCAACTTGCCGATGGGCTCACCAAAGGGATGTCGACCTCAAGGTTTTTATTCACTCGGTCCAAGCTCAACGTTGTTCCTTCCACGTTGTGCTTGCGGGGGAATGATAGAGATAACGATTGTACTAACAAGGAAATGAATCACACTTAATTCTTTCCATGTACAGTTGATTCATATTTGTACACAGTATCCTTGTATCCATATTTAGACAATGCTTGTACACTATATTAGAATACCAAATCACCCAAAGGTGAATAATCAATTCAAAATACTACTCTTCCGTCTCTTGTTTCTCTCACTCTTTCAAGACCCAAGTGGACACAAGAATGTGTTACAAACTAATAGATTGTTGGGAAAATCAAGAAAAACATTATGGTACTGATCTGGGAAAATGAGAAGGTTCTATACCTTAGCCTTGATTCTGGTCCCGTCTTTGAGTCCAAGAACCGAGATCCGATGTCCATCTTCTAGCTGGGACTCGATGGATGTGACCTTCGAAGAGAAACGGATGCTATCCGGTGGCAGTTCGTCGGCCAGAGCTTCTAATAGGGTTCCACGATGAACTGGTATTGGTCCACCTCTGCATCGAGGATTTGATTTGTACGTAAACATTAGAGGCCCTACCTACCTCTCTTGTAAGCTCGGAAGAAATTTAACATACTTAATGCTAATCATAATGTTAAATCATATGTAAGCTTCTAATGTGTTCGCACCGTAGAGCACTTCCTGAGTTGATTTTGTCTTGACATTGGTAACAAGTCCTCTGAAACATAAAGGGAAGAGGGAATCCATTAGACAAATGCAAAGATACTTTTAATAAATACTTCATCTTAGGCACGTTGGGTTAACCATGAACGATTTCACTATTCTTAAGGATTAAATCCATATCCAATAGTGAATGAAATGAATTCTGATATATAATTAGAATTGGATATCATTACTTGTAAGCTTAGACTTTTAAGTGAATATAAGTTCAATCTCTTATAATTTATTAGATTTTTTTACATAATATCAGAGATGGTTACTATGTGGAAGCTGTTGTGTAGCCCGAGGATGAAAGAGTAAGCTCGTCTCGTGATCAGTTATCACCCCTTATCCGAGTAAGGAGAAAAAATGTCCAGTTTGATTTGTTGAGTGTGGGTGCCTAAGGACGCGTGAAAAGTACGAACCCGAGTTTTCAAGTGATGGTTGAATATCACATTAGATATTGAATGAAACGGATGATTGTACATAAGAATAATTGAATAACACCACCTATAAATTTAAACTTTTAGATAAATATGATTCCAATATCTTATAAATCGATAGGATAGTTTACTATTGATATTGATATGAATCTGTGCACGGCTACAAATGGAGAAGAAAGTGAAAAGGAATTCACCTTTGCAGAGGTGCATAAAGTGTGGCGAGCTTATGGGCAACTCCGAGGGCATCGAGGGCATCGAGGGCGAGCCAAGCATTCGGGAAGAGAGTAAGGGCGGCGCCGGTGGCCCTCAGCTCGGAGGCCCTCTCCAGCACCGCCGCCCTGACGCCCACCCTCTTCAGAGCCACTGCCATCGCTAGGCCGCCAATGCCTCCTCCGACTATGACCACTTCCTGATCTTCCATCACTGTGAAAGGCATATATATACTTTTGTGGGTATGTAATTAGGTTGTTCCGAGGAGTCCCAGGTATTTCTTGCTTCAAATATGATCGGTGGCTCAGGTGGCTGCTCTTATTTATGTGGACGTGTGGGGCCCTTACAGATATCTTTGACAAGTACACTGGCCGCAGGAAAATGTGGGTCAATTGCTGCGAATTGATTTGTTGACTATTCAGCCAAAAAGTCAGAAAGGTAGGTAAAAGAATAATACAACTACAAACTACTTAATTTTACCATGAGCACAGTTACTTAGGGATCCAAAACTTTCTCAAACACGATTTAGTGAGTTTGCATTTGGGCTAAAGCAGCTGCAACAAGTTGCGTTTCCTGTGCCTGCACCTTGGAGGATATCGATTTGTTAAATTGTACTTGATCCTTGACGATATTATGTTGACAGGACCAATGCTGAGCGTTTGATGGTTCAATTTGTTTAATATATTTACGAATAATCGTGAAAGCCCGAGCATGAAGTAGTTGAGGTAATTGAACAAAAAAATGGAAAGTACTTGATGTATCATTAAAAAAAATGGGAAAGGACGTCTACGAATCGAACACTTCTATTAGACGCCCTTCCGGATACAAAGTATGCACAACATGTAATTTTTGAATTAATTACTCGGATTCAAAAAGGATATTTCAGATGTCAAGTTCACCTTAAATTACTCGGTGCAACTATGCCGAAGAACGGTAGAATTATACCGAAATTCCAAAGTTTACAACCCTAAGTACGTACCATCTGCCATCTCTAGCCTACTTACCTAGATGAAATGACCGGTCGGATCCGGGCAACATTTTTTATAGTAGTCACTTACGAGGACCGGTTCGTGTTATCGACACTTGAATTAGTTTCTCGATTTGTTGAATCACACGCTAAAATTAAAGATAATTTTTTTTCTTCAGATTAAATGAACGCTTTTGTATTGTCGTGAGGGATGAACATAGTAGAACCAAAGAAGGAAATCATTTGTCAGGTAAGGTTTTTGAAATTTCATAATCACGAAATCTTAATGATATGTTGATGAACATAGCCTCAATCATGGCAGAAATGGAAGCAAAGAGGAACTTGAAATCTTGATATATTCGGGAGCTGACCATGGAGGCTTCTTTGAAATTGTATTAAGAAAGAAGGAAATATTTCTTACATGAATTCAGTTTACTGTGAATCATTTTAGAGAAAACACCGATATTTTACTATTTTCATATTCAATAAAAAAATAATATACTAATACTTTTTCCTAACGATTCACAATAAATTGAATTAACTTAAAGAATTTTCCAATAAGAAGAACATGTTATTAACCAGTCTTTACCGTACTAGGTTTGTTGTTCTTTTTCTTTTTCCAGCTACTAAAACACGTAATTTAACTTTTTTTTGGGTACATTTATCATTGTAAATTTAGAAGTGGATATAATGAAGAAGGAAATAAGTGAACAACGAAAGATTCTAATTAAAAAAAATTGAATTTAGAATCTCTTATGATGATTCTATAGCACTGAGCCCCTTATTATTCGTCAATAGTTTTCAATTTTGATGCATGCAGTCATACAATAACAAAACTATATAGTTTGAATTACACATATGAGTAATTTGGTGATTACCCAATCACTAACGGACTTGCAGGGGAAAAACGTGGTCAATGTACCCACAAAGTTAATAATAATAATAATAATAATAATAATAATAATAATATCTTCATTATTTAAAATAATCACATGCTAAAAATTAATTTTTTATTAAATGATTCAAGATTACATATTTCCTAATCTCCACATGAACTTACATGAATTCATGAGTTTTTTGGAGTGTTTTTGGGTCAAAAAAACAAACTCCTTGTTATAAAAAAAACTGCAGGAGTGACGGTTTCGTAGTTCAACGAATATCTCATCATTCCTATAAAGTCAAGGATAAAGCTGATATTGAGGATGTGTTCGTATTGCAGTGGTATGCGATACCGACTAACAATTTAGAGGTTCTGAATTCAATCCTTATTGTTGTAGTTATATACCATTTTGTTTCTCTTTATTTCTTACCCTTGTGCCAGACGCATGGGCATTCCCTTATTATCAGATAAAATACAGTTAGTTTATCAGTGCAGATATGTTGTCCTCCAATGAGATAAAGGAAATGAGGAATAAAATGATATAGGAAATTTCATTGACGATAATCAAATTTACGACCTCTTGGTCCCATGTTCAACGGGGATGTCATTGTACTAATGTTACGTCTAGTACGAAGGAACTAAAGGGAATTGAATGAGTTTTACAGAATAAGTTACAGTAGCACATGGAGAAAACTAGTAATTTTTGAACTAATTTTGACAATATGAACGAATGGACATTCACCATCGTTTTTCAAGAAAATGTCATTCCATTAATTGAAAGAAAAAAAGTCGATACTAATGGAATTAGAAAATAATTTTTACGAGTGCAATCAAGTAAGTAAAAAAAAAATGATCATATAAGCTTAAATTACTCATTCCATACCATTGCTTGTCGATTTTTTCGTATCAAAATTCTTCTTTTTAAGATAAATGACACCTTAATCCATATGAGTTGGTGGTATTCACGAGCATCCTGAATTTATCAGAATTTATTATATCTTTGAATATTGGTGTACATTTCGAAAAAGATAAGCGGAATTCCTCGAACCAGACCATCTAGGGGACAATTGAGTGAGTAATATTTAGTGTATAACACATAATGACTTTATTGTATAAATTACCGACCATATTTTAACAATTTGTAAAACCTATCCTTAAAAATTGTAAAAACTTTTCACGTATCAAAATCTAATATAGATTTACAGAATGAATTCCCTGAAAGCATTATACAATGAACATTTCCTCTCAGGTCAATGCTCCACTTCTCCAGGGAGAGCAAAGAGTTAGTGAGTATCATGCATGGTCTAATCATACAAAGACAAACTTAAACCGTTCAAATACAAAAAAAAAAAAAAAAAACAAAAAACAAATGACATATTATCATGTAATCGGATCTTATAAATAAATAAAATCGTTGTGTATTCCAATTTGATTACTCTAAGTAAATTTCAAATCTTTATAGCGAGAATAAGGTTAACTCGTACGGAAGCAATATTTACCAACTGTATCGGATATCTCGTGCGTAATTGATTTTCTGTCCAAACATATGGAAGACAAAAGAGTCCCTTCTTCGAAGCCAACCCACAAACAAAAACAGTGTTCGATCCCATTGCCATTAAAGGAAAGGAAATAAGAACAACCCTCAATTATTACAAATAAAGCAGAAAAAGAATCTAAATAATTCATTTAAATGATTGGATCATCTCTAAATTCAAATTTTGTAAGTGAAAAAGAAAAAAGAATCAATCCTCACGGTCTCATCCCTTCGTGGGCCGATCAACTCAAGCATAGATTAATCTAGACTCGTAATACTTGCATGCATAGAGCTGTGCATACAGATAAAACAGAAAAACTCTGAGGCGAGCCAAGCTCATAGATGATGGGTGAACTTAACCAACGAATGTTTGCATGTAAGTAAATATTTTAAATTATAATTAAAAAATAAATATCATTAATGAACATAAGAAAGTGATGTGATACTTAATAATAGTGTGTTAAATATTCATTGATGAAATTTACGGATAACATAGTGAGTTAAACTTATATAAAAATCTCTCGATAAAACAAAGTGAAAAAGAAAAGAGATTCTTACATGAATTTAACTCACTATGCTGTCCGTAAATTTCACCAATAAATATTTAACATACTATTATTTAATGTTACTTTACCTTTTCTTTACTCATTAATAATATTTTTTTAATTATAATTTAAAATATTTACTTATATATTAAATTTTTATTAATTAAATTTGCCACATGTTTGGTGAACTCAGCTAAGAATTTTTCAAAAAAGGAAAAGCCTTTCCATGCCATTTGACCATCTCTCTCTGTCTCTGGACATCTCTCCCTCCTCTAGGCCCATGTAATCTCTTAAACGCAGAACAAACCAGAACCTACTTCTCTAGGCCATACGCTGTCCATAGATCAGCTTAAGACATTCCTCACACAGGCACACCCCCATTGAACAGTTTTCCTTATTCTTTCTTGCTTTTTTTTTTTTGTTCACCTGCCTTTTCCTTCTTTTGGAATATACTATGTGCTGTCTCCAATCCGCTGAGAAATTCTTTGCCCATTATCCACTTGACCTGGCGGAATAGAACCCAGAAACCCAACACTCTCCCGATGAGCTTCCTTGCAGTCCTCGGTTGATTCTTTGAAGGGCCAATTCCAGTTACTGTGGTCGATCTGTGCGGTTTCTGAGGGGTTTGGGTTTGTAATAATCGGAGCCATACTTTTATGAGATTCCGTTATTGAATTTCAGTTCGATCCTGCATTTATTGGGGTCCTTACCCTTCATTAGATCTTTCCACGTCCTGCCGTTAGCCTCAGATCTTGATTCTTGCTGCATGTTTCTCAAGTGTAAAAAGTTTCAATTCTGAGTCATTATTTAGCTTAAAGGTGTGATCTTGACGGGTTGGTTTGGTCAAATTTGAGATCTTGGCGATGGATTTGGACGATTTTAGGGCGGTCTTAGAGAGTTCAGGGGTAGATGTTTGGACTTTTCTTGAGACAGCAATCACCGTTGCTTCTTCCGATTACCTCAGTGAGCTGAAGCAGAGGAGGGATGGGATTGTCGAGAAACTGTATGCTGCCACTTTAGCTAGGAAGTGTAGGAATTGTGAATCTAATGGTTGTGGGGTTAATAGGAGTAGTGGACACGGAGTTGAGGAGCTGATTATGGAGGAGGAAGGGAGGGACAATGGCCGTGAAGCCAAGAGGCCATTGACTACACCTCCTACTTCTCAGTTGGTTAAGAGGGATGATGATGATGACAAGGTCGACCCATTCGGGGGCTTGTTCGACGATGAACAGAGGAGGATTCTTGAGATTAAGGGTCACCTTGAAGACCCTTATCAGGTCCCTTGTCTTGAAAGTTTCTAAGCTCTGATATGGGTGCTCCATAGTTGCTTCTGGCAAGGGAGAAGTATCCAGTTTTCATTTTGACTGAAAGCTTTACAAAAATCAGGTTTCAATAAGTTTCTTTGTCTTTCACTGTGTTTCAGCTCATTTTAGCTGAAATTAAAGGAAAAAGCTGGAATTTCAATGTGATATTCTAGTATTCAATTCAATTTGAAAGTAAGATTCTGGAACTTTTTCGTTGTTTATTTTGGAAAAACTGGAGAATTCTCCGTGGTTGAAGAAGCTGTGAAGTGTTCTAGAAATACCTGGAATTGCTTGTCTGATTTCTGAGATATGTTTCAAGCAGTCTGAGGATTCTATTGCCGAGTTGCTCCAAAGTTTAGCAGACATGGACATCACATTCCAAGCTCTGAAGGTATGGAATAAATTTCCAAATTAGCTGTCTTAAGAAAACCTTCCAGGATTGGTGGCTAGAACTGATCAACTTATTCTTCTAAAACTTATAGGAAACTGATATCGGGAGGCATGTGAACCGTTTCAGGAAGCACTCTTCTAACTATGTTCGGAGGCTTGTGAAGCACCTTGTAAGGTTTGTAGAATGAGCTTATTCTCCATTTGGATCAAGGGAATTAGATTCATATTGGTGCTGATGTCCGGGCATTTTGTTGCTATGTAGGAAATGGAAACAAACTGTGGATGAATGGGTAAATGTGAATCAACCTGGTGAAATTGCTTCTTCCACGCTGTTGGGTGGTAAAAGATAGATTTCATCCAAGAAGAAATCTACTCTTGATTTCTTTCCTAAAATTCTTTTTCCAAAATCTACTCATGATTTCTTCCCTAAGATTCCTTTTCCTGTTTCAGAACAAAGAAACAAATGTCCTCTACTGTTTTCCCTCTAATAGCTGGACTTGTTATTCAAATGTTAAATGCAGGAACGTTTAACATCAATTTCCACATTTAACTTGCATTTTGCAAAACATGTTTGTTCTGCATGAAAACACCTGAAATCAGTTTTTTCATCACCAGGAATGATCTATTGGAAGAGTTTTCAGAAAACAATTCCTAACAGCCATCATCTATTCTCCATTTTTGGAAAATTCAGATACTTACTGAGGACCACGGTATGGTTAAATTGAAAAGATTGTGATATTCAAATTATTCTCTTGGCAGCTGATGGAGACTCACCACAGCAGAAAATTCCCCGGAACGGTTTCCACAAGGTGAAAGGGAATGTTTTTGCACTCGACAAAACAACATCATTCCGGGAAAATTCTTTTCCCCCGTTTCTCCTTTCTAAGATTCCTATTCTTTTCTAGGTTCCTGATTTCACACCCTCTCCAAATCCTCACAGTGAGTACAGAATCAGATTCAATGATTTTCCCATTTTTTATTTTTGTCTACCCATTCTTGTCCACACTTGTGATTTCTATTCTTGTTTCCAGCTGGTAGTTCTAGGTCAGATAGGAACATCTCGGAGCCCGAACCAATGGCTAAAAATGTAATTCGCCGTGAAATTTCACCGATGAAGCCAAGCCATCCCGTGTCGGTCCCTCCTGCTCAAACTGTAAGGACACTATCTAGTAAAACACAACTTTCTGGGTAAATGGTGTTGCTTTGCCACACCAAAACAGGGGCAGTTAGGTTCCACTCATATCTTGCTTGAAATTATGGCCTACATATGTTTTATGTTCTTTAAAGAATTTAAAACCGGAAACAGGATTTTCTGTGCTATTGTTTCAAGCCATCTTGTAGCGGCATCTTATGTTTGTTCTGATATTTCTTTTTTCAAACAGGAATTGAAATAATCCTCCAAAATGAAAGCGACATTATTTTCGTTCTGAGATTTTGCAGAAACAGAGAGACCAGCAGCAGCAGAAGGAAAGCAACATTGATTCTGATAGATTGGCTTCAGCCAGGAAGAGGCTTCACGACAGCTACAGAGAAGCTGAAAATGGTCAGTTTTTGCTTTCATTGGCATGTGTCGCAGATGATATTTGTTGCTTTTCTAAAAGCCAAAAATCCCAAACACTTCACTGGAGAAAAGAAAGCTGAACAAATTTTGCATTATCAAATGGATATAAATCCTCTGTAGCTCCTCCGTTTCTGGACATCAACCGTTCTCTTATCTTATTCTCTCTGTCTTTTGTGTGACCTCCCTGCAGCCAAAAAGCAAAGAACGATTCAGGTCATGGACATTCATGAGTTACCAAAACCAAAGAATGCCTTCTTCGCAAAAAACAAACCCGGTGGCTCTCAGGGTAGGCACTGGTGATCATCAGGAGGCAGTCCAGAGCAAAAAATATTTTATGTCTATACATCATGATAAAAGTGGTTATCCTTTCTTATGACTTTGCCCTGTTAAATTTTGTGGCGCGAAAACTCAGAAAGCACATTTGGGAGAAGGGCAGTTGGATTTTCAGTGAGCGATCCTTGCAAGGTTGTTTGTCAAAACATGTTTGTGTTTTTCCGCTTGTACTTTTCTGCCATTGGGGTAGTCTGCATTGTTCGCTTAATATGTGAATTCCACTGCAAGCGACTGTTGAAGAATGGGAAATTAGATCTTGAAACAGCTTGTTCTTCGGTGTTTCTGTATCCAAAATCTGTAATTACAGTCCTTTGTTTGATTCAGCAATGGTTTGAGGTGCTGGATGAAGCTCTCTTTAAGGATGCGGTGTATGCAGACATGACCTGTAAACATCTGTACATGGAGAGGGCAATGGACTGCATCATCACCTTAAAGTTGCCCGGGTTTTGTATCAAAGTGAATTTTCAAGCTGGATCACCTGCGACTTCAGAAACACTATTTTGAGGTTGTTATATTGCTGAGAAAGAAGTGGACTGTCACGCATGCTGCAAGAGCAAATCTTAATGTCAAAGGCCATTTTCATCATGGTAAACAAGGGGGAGTTCTCACCTAATAAAAGGGGGAAAAATGAGAGGTGTGCATATGTTTGGCCCAAAGGGGAATCATATAAACTCCCTTACAAAAAATTAAATATAAATTTATCTTACATTTTTCTTACATATGTTCTTTTTCTTCTTAAAACTTCATTCTGGCAAAAGACATGATAGGATTTCTTCTAAGAATTAGGGACAAGCAATCTACTTAAAATTAAAGAAAAATATGGTAAGCCTTGTAAAAAATGGAAAATTTCATGAGGTACTCTTAAAGCCTTCCGGGTCCAAGCAGAGCATCTCATTATTACAAGAGACTTTTCAGGACTAATTTTTCTAAAGCAAATTGCAAGCATACTTTAAGCCCAAGAGATAGTAACTCTCTTTTTAAATCTCCATACTTCCTTCCTAGTACCAAATGGATCTCAAATAAGAAGATAATGAAGCCCATCCCCTCATGCTGATGATAACCGGTTGAAGTAGTCACCAACAGCCCTCTCCTAAAGAATTACTAACAAATGGGTGAAACCGGGGAAAAAAATAGCGGTAAAATCTCCTCATTCTGTATGGACTGATAACCATCTTTTGCTTTCCAACTGATCCAAGAAGGCTTTTCTAAAGCTCCTTGATTCTCAAACTTCCAAACAACTTGGACAGCATTGGAATGTTGTATGACAGGTCCGGTTCAATGAGACTGATAACTGCAAAAACATCCTATCTGGTTCGAGCAGATGAATCCTTAAGTCTCCTGCTGTATCCTTTGCTCGTTCGTCCTCTTCTTCAAACTACTCAAGATGCCCTCAACCTGCTTCTCCCTTTCGCCGCCTCCACTGGAATCTGCTACAAAGGAGTAGACCTTCTGCTGCTTGGGCCTCCACTCAGATTGCTCAAAAGAGCTTTTGGACAGTCGGTAAACATCAGCTTCCTCAGGCTTCAGGGCCTTTGCATTACCTCTTTCAGGTTCCTTACTGTACCAGGAATCGAGAATTTGCATCAGAGAGCTATCTTCATCTACATTCTTTTGCTTCTTGTGCCTCCCTCCTCCTTCTGCTGGATTCAGATCATCCTCTGAACCTGAAGAAACTTCTTCCTCATCTAAGAGCATTGCTTCGTGTTCGAGCAGTTTAGTTCTTCCACTTGAACTTTCATTTGTGAGGGGACCCAGTTCGTCCCATGAATCTGATGAGTCCCCATCTGAACTGGCTGCAATTTGGCCTCAGTAACAGTTCCGTGACTCTGGGCCCGCTGCACTCTGCTTGATGGAAACATCTGCCCCGACTCAAGGGAAACTCCCGGGACCACCTGCAGGAGGTTGGTTACTTTCAGGTACCCGAGCTTCGGCAGATCAAGAGGATACCCATACTTCTCGAGGAAGAGCTTCCTGAAACACGCTATTTTATACCCTTCGGGAAATTGGACCAACAACTCCTGCACGAGCTTCTGGACGTCAGCTAAAATCTGATTTCTTGATCTATCTGCGGGCTTCTTACTGAAAATCGGTGAAGAAATTCCCGTATGAGAAATGTTGGGAACTTTCTTCTCCCCCTCCAGCTCCGATGGTTTATCAAAGATCGAACTCAGACCTTTCGAACCATGAGACCGAGGCTGAGAGAGTCTGAAAGGAAACACCAGAGAAATATTTTCTTCCACCAGTTTCTTTTCTGAGATCAGCAGATCAACCATGTGGAGGAGATCAGTATCACTAACTGTTCCAAGAAAGGCAGGCCCAGACTTCCTCATATTCTTTGCCAATGCACCCCTGATAAGGTTACAATATCGTTTGGTTGGTTTCAGAATATATCAACAGACATTAAGAGTGCAAATTAGAAAACACAAGCTCAAGCAAGATTCATGGCTTTTGGAAAATTGTAGTCTTTTAAGTTCTCATCCATTTTTCTTCTTCTCCATTTTTCCTGAGACAAAGATAAGCTCTTGCATTTTTATCAAATGAGAGAAGAAAGAAGGAAAAAAGACCTCCCCAGGATGCAATCTATTTGTGTCAGAAAGGTAAAACATACAGCTTCTTTAATAGTTCTTTGTTTATTTTTTCCCCCTCCATACTTGTATTCTCTTGCACCTACTCAGTGCTCAGTAATATAATCATTTATTTAACAATAAAAAAAAGTTCTTTGTTTTTGGTCGAAACATAAATTAGATGTTGGGTCCAACAAACTAGAGATAATAAGCTTGACAATTGATACTATCAAATGAGGAAAAGGACCAATATATAGGAAAGGGATAGACCTGGTCCTAGACTGGGAGATGACATTTAGTCCTCGGGGAGAGTTGAGAAAAGATTTCACATCGCTCCAAAATGATTCTTGCAAGAAAATGCAATCCTTTGAAAGGTCATTACTTTTCCTGTCCACAAGTTCTTCATTTGATTGATCGATCGCTTGTTCTGGTTCATTAGCAGTCCCCTGAAATTTGCACCAAGTCATAATTTGGAGAAAGAAACCCCTCCTTTCAGAATCATTATGTACCTCATCTTTTATGCGCAACTCATTACTTGGCGAGGATGATACTTTTGAATTGACCTGATCAACATCCTCAGTCACCATCTTTACAGCTACTTCCGTTCCTCTCCTCTCAGCTGAATTATCAGCAGAATTATCATTGCCTTCATGTTCCTTTTTTGGATCTTCACAATCTGAGTTCCCAAACCACCTTCTCCAAATCCTTTTGAAAAAACCCACCCGAGGCTTAGGATCTTGTTGCACTACAGAAGGCATGTTGTCCTTACTAGATTGATTATCAACCACTTCAAAGACCTGCTTAGGCAGAGTGGGCGGTTCATGCACGGCTTGAGATAACTTTCCCCCATTTTCCCTGTGGAGGTATGTGGTTTTGTCTTCTCTGAACTTCCTTCTAAAATAATTCCTAATTCAGGTTTTGCACTCTCATCTTTATAGGAAGATCTTTCCTCACTTTCTGCCTTTGAATTAGGACTAATCCGCTTCTCCACTTCTCCACTTTCCACACATAGCCTGGAAGATAAACCTCCAGTGGAATGAGATGGTTCAGTAGTTCTCACAGTGGCGGGCTGTACCAAATATTGCCCATCATGCTGAAACTTGAGTTTCACAATATGCGGCAGAGATAAGAGAAATCGGGAAAATTTTCTATACCCGAAGAGATCCTTATCTAAGAATACATTCGCTCTCTTGAGCTCTTCCCGCAGTTCCATAATAGAGATGCCTTCAGGATTTTCCTTCAGGATGTTATAAATACTCCTCATCACCACCTTCGGAACAGGGCGGACCTTAAGCTCTGGGCTGGGCTCCAAAGGGGCTGTTTCCTCATTTTTCACAGGAGGTGGTTGCTCAGGAACTGCAAAGGGGTCCTCAAGAGGGGCCCTGTAATGGCCATACCAGGAGCCATGGGGTCCATCAGGGGGTTGGTTGTAAAGCTTTCCAATAAGGTCGTCCCCTTTGATCAAGGAATTCCAGTGCCACATAACGCTCGCAGCACTGCAAAGGACATTTGGCACACTCTCAGGGCTTGCTAGAAGTATGTTGTAGTTGCTCATTCTCAACCTATGCAGGATTCCAGCAAAGTCACGATCACCGGAGATCAAGAACAGGTGTGCTGGTGGAGGGTTCCGGGACACCCAGTAGAGAAGGTCCACGAGTAGAGACCTGTCAGCACTGTTCTTCCCACCTGTGTTGATTATAATAATCCAGATGGAGAATTACATTAAGAAAAGAAGTCCATTAATTGCACGAAAACCTGCAAATCTCAAAAAGCTAAAATAATCGAACAATGATGCAACTTAAGTTTTAAACAACGCATTAATCCAAAATCTTTACAATATATCAAGTCAATGCACATAAACATAACATATACATATACATATATATATATATAAACAGAAATTGGCAACGAATCATCTGAAAATAACGTGAAGATTTCAGCTAACCATTTTTTTAGAGACCCTGTTTGTGTTATTGATGATACTTCCCCATTTGAAATTTCCTGACTAATAATATATATATTGATCTCAATTTGTCAGAGACCTATACTTTAAGAAGTACCATCAGCAGTATCAGACTGATTACTGATTTCGAGTTGTAACCTTCCAGTTTTATGCTATCTTTCACCCTGTCTCATGCACATCCCCAGCAGGGCTCAAGTTTTCGAACTGATGAAAGTTATGCAACCAGAGCCCAAAAAATTGAGCTGCCCGATAAGAACATGAACTACAACGAAACAGAGCGAACTAGAATAGAACTACATCAATTTGGCAATCAATTTGAACAGTACAGTAAGTGATTAGATGACCCCACTTCACGATTAAGGTATCACAGCAAGCAGCTAGATACTAGTGAGGATAATCAAAATGTAACAAGGATATCAGTTCGATGATCAACCCGATCAATCAATATTGCGGATGAATCAACTAATCATAATCAGAGAATCATAACAAACCATTAGGAATGTGAGTGAGGTTGATCCCAGTGGAAGAGAGAGCCTCCTGGTTGGCCCGAGAGAGCTGCTGAACATCCCCAAAGGCAGTGATCTGAATGGGACCCTTCATCCCATTAGCCCGAATTGCTGCAGTGATAGTCTGAGCCACTCTAAAGACATTGACCCCGACGGGAATGTGGCAGTTCTCGAAATCCCACCACACGGAGACCCGAACATTCCGGGACTCATCCTCGTAGCGCCTCGAAGAATGCGAGAGAAGAGTCTGGGAGTGGAAGTTCGAGGATTGAGTGGATAAGTGAGCAAGCTGGATGAAGACCGAAGGATAGTGATGGGAATTAGGGTTCCGCGGAAGGAGCATGTACAGCAGGGTTCTCGAGCAGCGGGGTTTCATGGTGAAACGACAACTTTCGGAAGATAAAGTTCAGACTTTCCGGAGGTTTGAGTCGAGATGAGAGATGGGTCCCCGTGGTTTCATGGAATTGGAGATGGGTTCAAGGAGGCCTGTAATGGCGGTGCTGAGGGTGGGTTTAAGAAGGGTTTTGCAGGGATGAACAAGAAGAAGATGAAGACACGGACGGCTCCTACCAGAGCCCTAGCGCACGTGCCGTTCACGTGCCTGAAAATTCTCCTTGGATTTCGGAAGGCTTTGAAGCCCATCTATATGGGTCGTCAGGGGCCCAAATTTTAATTTCTGTATGGTGTTGGCTAATGCCACCTCTCTATAAAAGGGATGGCTTGTATCCAAGTGTTACGAGCACAGGTTCGGAGACCTGTGCAGGTATTTAGGTAGCCGTATCCCGAGACTCCCTAGTCCAGCCCTTCAATTTGTAAGCTACATGTATGTTTCATGAAGTTCAGGTAGAATACTCGAAACACATACCTATTGACTGTAAGCCAATATCGAATTCATGTGCTTTAGGGTAACCCAGGACATGCCCATAATCTCCAATTATCTATCGCCTTTGGGGAGGGACAAGAATACCAGCAGCAATGCAAGCAAGGTCTTCTTGGCAGTCACAGGGCAGGAGTTTCGAGTACTGTTAATGGAGATAAATCATAAATGGAAAAGCCTTACTTTTTAGCAGATCAATCCAATATGAGTCTGGATTAGTCATACATGTTAGGCTTTTGGATTTATGTGGTTTATAGATGGGGAAAATAAGAGAGTCCTCATGGTATTACCTTATTTAGTGTTAAAACTAAGTTAATCAGTTAACAAAAATTGGCTTGAATCTGAATTACAAGTTATGAGAATAACTGCTCCGTGGAAGAATTGTTAAAAGGCATATTTATAGACTCATAGAACCCCTCAGTAGCTGAAAATAAGTCACCTTGTTTTTTATTTATCGGAGATATCAAAATCGTATATAGAAAAGAGTCCATGGAATATAAGTCAGAAGTGACAACGATACTTCTTGTTCAACCTATGATACACGAAGATCATCAATCAAATCATCAACCTAACAAAATTGATTGGATCGATGTCGTGCATGTTTCTTTTGTGTGGGTATATAGAAATGTACATGTGTGACAATTTTAGTGAGACATTGCATGCAAACTGGGGACCATGAATGAGAGATGAGCTGACCATTCAAAGTCTGTAGGTTTTAAAGAGATGCGAACATTTTAGAAGGACCCGCCATGGCAAGCCCTTTATGTCCTTATATTCTCTGTCCACCATTGGAACACTTTCATCCTTCTTTTTTCTTAACCAAGAAAAGGTGGACAAAGGGAAATCCGGAAATGGCCGGTGCGGGAGGATTACTGGGAGATGAGAATGGTCTTTGGCTAGATGGGTCTCTGCATTTTGTTGGTTTTGCCTCCTCTGTTCGTAAAAGGTTGTGGATAGTAAAATCAGGTCTCGAGTCATGTAATTTTCTGCCATTGTCCCTCGAGGCCTGATTACCACAAGTTCGGGTGGTAGGTGGAATTCGAGCATTCTTAATGATACTAAGGACCTTCTCTGAAGAAGTTGGAATGTAGCGGTTCGCCACACATACCGGAAGGGCAACCAATGCGTAGATTGGCTAGCAAACTGTGCCCTGTCATTCTCGCTTGGAAACCATCAACTAGGCATCTGTTTTTCTGGGCTTGATATCCTCTTACTTAGTGATGTTATTGGGTCGATCATGCCCTGTTGCTATTACACAATATCTGGGCTCATGTGCTCGATTGCATGCATGTCAGACAAAAATGAACAATCAGTAAGATAACTTATGTCAAGTGGAATACTATCAAAGAACTGATATAGTTCAGAAAAGTAGGTATTCCTTGCCATGTGTGGATCTGAAGAGCAATCATGTAGCAGACATACAAATGTGTATATATATATATATATATATGATATTCGAATAAGAGATATTGAAGTCACCAAGTCACATGAGAATGAGTTTTGAACCACTAGGTTAATATTTTGTCTAATGAAACACTTCCATCCACCCTACATAAAAATCCTAAGCTAAAATATATGAATTGAGATATTACCGGTGTAAAACCTTTTGTAAAGATTCTGATACAATAGCATTATCTTCAAATTGATTTGAAGAGATTCCATATTCATTTTTCATAGGATTTTCGGAGGGACTGTCAAATCATGGGTTTTGTCACCAAAATAATTGGACACAGGAACTACATTGGGTGCAGCCTGGCAACTTCATTTTGTCTTTTTAGGATTCCTCTTTCCTTTTTTGTGATAGACTGGCAGATAGCCGTTCTTTTTCATTTTTATTTTATTTATTTATTTATTGTATTAATTAGTTCCCTTTCTAATAACGGGTAATATAATAAAAGCAGGTGGACTGCGCTTGGAGATACCTTCTTACAAGATTTGCATATTCTAATAATAGTAATAATTATTATTTTAAAACGTGTTCTCATATAAATAAAATTAAGAGATCTAAAATACAATTTTTATCAATACTTTCTCTTTTTTTGTTAATTTAAACTGCAATAATCTATCTTCGTTTTTAAAGTTATAATTGATGATGAAAAAATAAATCAAAAACATGTAGAGAACAAATAAAATGTCTAATCAAATAAGTTTAATATAAGTTTAAGAAAAGCAGGTGGGTGAGCATTCATGAGTTTTTTTTTGCATAGTTTTAAAAATCGGATCGGACTCCGGAATCGGTACATGTATCGGTTCTAGGTTCAACCGGGGATTCAATGGGTCGAACCGGATTTATTTAAAAAATAGGAAATCTATAAATTACATGTAACAATCTAAAATACACAAGCATTAACAATTTAATATCTTATTGGCTCAATTCGATTCATTAGAAACTGGCCGGTTCAACCCGGTTTCTGCAGAGTCAATGTGCAAACTGAGTCAACTATGCAACCGGACCAGGCCAGTCGCCGGTTCCATCCGGTTCTTGAATAAATACTCATCCCATTATTTTTGATAAAAAATTTCACCTACTAGAATAAATATATTAATTTTCAGTAATACAATCATTTGAAAAATATAGAACGAGTAAGTAAAATTCTCATTTCATTCCATTCCATCTCATTCATATCTACCAAACCTAATAAAAGGGTTCACAAATTGCTTGATATAAAATATGGGTTAATTAAAGTGATTCAGCGTCTCTTTTCCTGAAGAAAGGTATCCGGATTAAATTCATGTTTATATCAGCTTTAGCTTTCAGTTTACTAATTCAGCTCGAATTTAGATTAGTCAGAGGTTCATCGGTGATGCAAGCCAATAGTGAAATGATATTGTTTTAAGAAATCTAAGGGTAAAATTTATAAACTTTTGCATTTACTAATTTAATTAGCCAAATAAATCTCTTAGAAATAAACAATAAATGAATTAATGAATAATTAGTCCGATCTCAAATAATATCTCAACTTGAATCAATCGAAATCCAATAAAAATATTTGATGTCACATGATAACACTGAAAATATATTATTATAAGAGATGCATAAAAATAGCTTTTTCATGTGAGATCATAAAAAAAAAATTGTCAACATGTTTTTAAGGATAATCTTGCTGAGCCATCAATCCATCCCACAATTAATCATGAGTCAATCCAATCAATGTGAATCACGTGATTGAAATCACACGTCCCGTATGCATGCAGCTTCCTTCTCCTTTGTAGCTATGCATGTCCACACGATTTTTTTCCCACGTCGGTTGACATGCAAATTTCTAACAAGTCTCTTTGATTGAGCAGTCCACATTGAAATATCACGATCGATGATTTTGCTTTCTTGTTTCCTTTTTTTCCCCCTTTTTCGATAATTCTAGAGACATGTGGATAAAGAAGGGATCAGAAAGAGAGCGTGCAAGAGTTTTACTGATAGAAACTGAATTCAGACTCTGTAAAGTATAGAGCAATGATAATGTCACTGCACAGAGATCTCATTCTCGACTTTGCTTTTTGTGTTAGGGAAATTGCATGGTTTTCTTTGCAAGCTGCCACTTTCAACCTCAAAGATGTTCAGTACCCATCAAGATTAAATACTTGACATGAACATGGGAGGGTGTTCCATCTTCAAAAAGGTCATCTAAAGAGGTTCACAAATTTCTCGACTTTATGTCACGCGCCGTATATTTTTTATCATCGGCGCATAGCAAGTTTCTTCTTGGAAACGAATCTTAAGTGTTATGATTGTTTGAATCGATCCAGCCATCTCACTTGTCAGTAAACATCGGCTCATCAACCATAGCAGATTCAGATAGTGTAAGCTGAGTGAGTTTGATAAAATGTGTTTATATTGCTTCACCTAATGAAAGCTTCTTATTTGAAAAGATAAGATTTTCGTATTGTCATTTCAAAAATAACTTTTTTTCCAAATATAAAAAAATTCACGAGTCTAAAAAGAGAACAAGAGGAGGGGAGAAATAAAAAACAATGAATCCAACTATTTTTTACTTTAAGATAATGATGATATTACTGTATCAAATCTCATTTTACTGTACATAGTGATGCTTAAAACCATGCAAACAGCCAGGAATTTCATTAACCCAACAAAAAATAATCTCATTTGGCCGCAGAAGTCCGTCTCCGTTAGAGAAAAACTCGACATTCTAACGTATTAGTGCTTCACCAAAGTGAATTGATTGAAAACAGTACAACCTCTCTTTCACTTAAAGAATGTCTCGTCTTCGAATCTTGTGAATGGAGAGGATTCACCGTGAAAGAACTCTACTCCTTAGCGAGTCCACCCAACTTGAACTAGATTAGTTAGGACCGGTTGAATTTCTAGATATTAGTGATACAGATAAAAAAAAAAACATATTGGTGCTACACATGTTAAATAACATCCATTAATATATACCATTTTTACAGCAAGTTATTTCAACTTTAAACCTACACCAAAATATAACCGATTTTAGTCGGTTGGATGATTTAATGTATGTTTCTCTTGAATAAAAATATCGGATTTGAATGTTATAAATAGGAAAAATTTATAATTTAAAAGAAATTTATCTTTTAGTAAAATAAACCAGTTCAAATTTAGATAAGCTGACATCTATTAGATTTTTAAATATCTATTTGTACGGCCGAAAAAATGAAAATTTACACCAAAATAGAAAAAGAAGGGCATGTGCTAAGATGGTCAATTGAGGATGGAATTTGTTTCTCTTAGTCAAAAGGCTAAGCAAGTCTCGTCGGTCGGGCGTGCTGACTGACGATGTTGACTGTCCTGTGCTCTGCTCAATAATTAGTCACCTTGGTGGGCATTCTGGACCTTTCTTCCGTCACCTTCTTCTTTTTTCGCGCATCCCGTTTCGTGATTCTCTTGTCCGCAGCAGCCTTTGGACATTCACGAGAAGATTCAAAAGGCATCATTATGATCTACTTCTTTTTTTCCGGCTGCCAAATTATTGTTGTGAGCAGGCAGCCAACGTGCTTTCAGCCAGACTAGGATGAGATTATCGAGATTATGTCAGAGATTGTCTCGGTCAAGACGTTCGGATGTCATATTACTGTTCTTACTGGCGGGTCCTACAAGATGACGAGTCCTTTTTCAGCCAAAAATGTAAACTGTTAAGTGATGGACTTAATTTTCTTATAAACTCAGAATTCTTATGTTATGTGGCAGCTAATATGGGTTTAAAACATTGGTTGTCTTGGATGTGAGAGGAATATGGGAATAAACGATGTACGAGAATCACTTAAATAATGTTTTGAATTTAAATCTTGTGAATGAAAACAATCCATGATTATGATAGATCTATCCCTTAATAAACCGATCCGAATCAAACCAAATCAGTGAGGAACCGTTGGACGTGTGGATATAATTAGATGGTAAACATCGAGAAAATAGGTGTGGGAAATCAGGTCGAAAGTAATATCTTTGTACTAAAATCGTTTCTGCTCTATGATCTGCTTTTGACGCGTACATATTTCTTTTTTGGCGGAAAGAATACGTGGTCTCAGTTCCAGGATGCTTCTTTCAAAAAGATTAATAATTTGATATTCATATACACGCGTTATTAGGCACGTGTAGATATACACAGCTTATAAACACGTGGGATTTATTTTCATACACATGTTAATTTAAAACGTGTCCATAGACACGTCGCTCTGGCCCGAAATCTTACGTTTTTATGAAGTTGTCATCTTTAGTTGTGGAATGGTATGAATCGAACAGACAATTAAAAAAAATACTATTGTTACTTACATTACTAAAATTGTTAAATATAGATGATGTTAAACTTTTAATATTTTTTTTGAAAAAAAATAAAGAGATAATATACTGTGGTATGTTTTTAAGATTAAATTGCTGACAGGAGAGCTTGGATTGCTGAATGATTTTCCATTTCTTTTTTGCACTAATTTAAATATTTCATGTGGTGTTTACTATAATTCCTATAGCTAAATATCTTTTAATTAAGAAGTCAGATTCGAGTCTTATGAATAGAGATAATTCACATTGGGAGATCTTCACCCTATAATGGGCTCACCCGACTCGAACTGGTTAAGGTCCGTTGATGTTCTGAATATTAATAGTACAGACAGAAAAAAAAAAATCTTAATGAGTGGTGTTTACTATACTGACATTTGTACATGATCCAGATGTTTTATAAACTCACTGTAAAATCTAAGGTAGTTTCCGATCTAGGCGTTCAAGATTTGTAGCGGTATTAAAAAATATCATATGTTAGATTTACAGTGTCGATGAATAAATACTGAACTCGAAGTCGTATTTAATCAAAATCTTTACTTGACCGGTGGGACTTGTTGGGATTTACTTTACATTTTCTTCCTTTCAACGATCTCCATAATTGTGTTGAATTCAAATGCTCATTTTAATATGAGACAAAAGAAAAAGTTAGAAACAAAGCCATCACACCTAAAAGTAACAAGGCTGCATATGAGAAATAACTAAACAATATTGTATATTTTTTAATTTTATCTAATTTTTAATTAGAAACAGTTCGATATTATTAATTGTAATTAACCAAATTAATTATATCAAGTAATTAACCGAACTTCTTCTCCAAAAAAAAATCAAACCGTCAGCAAACCGATTTGTATGACTTGATTATTTTTTGTTCGGTTCAATGCGGTTTAACAATTCGGTTCAGTTCGAGAGTTTATTATGCACAATCCTATCTGATGTAGAAGGGGAATGTATATTTGCCCTGCCTATAAAGATAGCTATTATTCATGCAGAATATAAATAAAATAATAAAATGATATTTAACTATTTCTTAAAATTTCCAACTCTGCCCCTCTTTTTTCAAAATAAATAATTTAAAATTTTTATGTTTATCTTTTTTACAATTTTCTATTCTCTCCTTCAGTTTCCTGCATCCAAATAAAATCACTCATTAAAATTTAATTTTTATTCTCTATCTGTTCTACTTTCCAGTTTATTCTATTCCCTGCTATTTTCTTTCCAACGAACCAAACCCATCCTTTTAGTGCCACCGATACCGAACTCATCTTACATATACTAGGATTTTCTGTTACTTGTCCAATGTGAGACTCAGTTTTCAATATGAGATTTTTGTATAGGAGGCTGTGCATATATTCACGTAAAAGTCTAAACCAGATGATGATATCTCGATTCTCTTATATTTTAAATTTTAATCTATTAACTGTTATTGGTTAAAGTGGTTCGGTATCTTTTTACGTTTAATAAATTTTCGGATTTCAATATTAAAAATGAAAAAAAAAATACTTTTTAAATAAATTTAATCCTGTGTGCGATTCATTGAATTTCAAATACTAAATGATGTAGACTTTTTAAAATGGGGAAAATGATAAAGTAGACTAGTGCATACCGAGTGGTACAGGGGTTCCCTTCTCCAGCAGTCCAAGTTTAGCTTCAGATAATTCTTACATTAAAATCCAGCTTATCAATTTTCAGTGAGCCTTTGTGGCGCAGCTGCCAGATTTGGGTCGAAGGGAGCTCAGAGAAGAGCCGTTCCTTTCGAGATTTTAGGGCAAAAGAAAGGATATGTGTTTTCTCAAAATAGCAATTATGTCTGCTGAGCTCAGCCCTCAGCTTTCATTAAATAAGAAACCAGAACAAAATGCACCGTCTCAGCCAAAGCCTCTAAAAACGACCAAGACAAACCAAAACGACACAACTTCTGAACAACTGTGGCTAAACTACTTAGAGAAAATAACATAACAGCAAGAAACGGAGGACATAACAGAGAAATATGGCTTGATTGCTGCATCATTCTTCTCCACTTTGTGAAGAACTCGACTTCGAGTTCTCGACGCAAACGGCAATTGTGGAAATAGATAAACAACTACTGAAACAGGAACAGAGGACTGCTCCTTAAGACAAGACCGCTCATTGAAGCAGAAGACTGCTCCTCCTTCGCTGCATCACTTTGGTTCATCCAATTACCAGCTTCATCATTCCACCATCCTTTATATATTTATTTTTTTTGTTTTACGGAACGTCCACAGGTTTAAAAAAAAAAGATATCAGAAATAGGGGAATAAAATATGTATAAACTGTCTATAATATTTATTAATTTATCTCAATATTTCAAAGTAATTAATATGTTAACATAGAAAGAATGATGTAATATTAAAATATTAATGTAACAAATTAAAAGGTCTTATTCTGTGGCCCATTTGCAAATTAAACTAAGTTTTAACTAAATAAAGATGAGCAGTGAAAAATAAAGGAAGAATAAAAGTTCTCATAATAAACTTTTTGAAAATTTGAAAAAATAGAGAAAAAGTAAATTAAAGGTGAGCAAAAAAAGGAAGGCTCAAAGCCTGAAACGTGGGTTGCTGTGATCTCATACAAGTGTTGATTTTTCCAGTATACATATGTGAAAATTTAGAAATTTAACAGACTGAATTACGTGAAATCGAATTAATTTATTAAAAAATAAAACTTTCCGATTCATGAATTATTCATTTATAAAACTTGAACTTGGGATATGTTTAAATGAGAAATGAACGATTTAAAAATCGAATTAAATTACAAGATGATACTTGCTGGAATTGTCATGGGAGTGCATAAGTATAAATGAAAGCATAATTGATCTCATGACAGTGGCTGTAAATTTGAATTTCGGGTTTGGATCTTCTCAGTCGATACATAATCATATGACAACTCGCCGTATCTCGGTGTAAATAGTGGGATCTCATAGGTCTCAACCCTCATCGTAAAAGTTATATACCTTTTTATTTCTCTTTATTTACAATCCTTATCTTATGTTCATAAACCTCTTTTATAACTAAAAATACTATAAGAAAACAAAAATAATATATATAGTCAAATAGATTAAATTACGGATTCTGAATCTCGATCATTTCTCTAATCAAACTATCCTGCCATTATTAGCACGGGGGGAATTTTTCCTAACTTTTTTAGTAACGTTGGACTTGGAAGGGTCGAGGAAGATGGTCGGTCAGCTGCCATGCACATGACGAAATGCACGTAGGAGCAATACGTAGGGACGGTTTTACAAATGAAATGTACTACATCAGTTAGGATCGGAGTAAGTTCATTATTTGAAACTCGAAAATTATAGTCTTTTCAGTGGAATGGATTCCCTCCATGCAATTCCATTGAGAGTCCATTCTCAAAAGAGATGCGCAAATTCGTCAGGTTCAGCCAAGTACAAAGGACACATAGCCTCTCCATTTCTGAAATGGGGATAGGCAAATTCATTGGGTCTAGACAAATCTGTGTCTGCGATTCTTCATAAGTGGAGGTTAAATCTTTCATGAATGCTTGAACGAATAGGTCATTTTCTGGAGTCTAGGGGTCAATCCAAGCATTTAGCATCCATTCCCAATCCTAAAAAAAAAAAAAAGGAATACAACATGATTCAAGGAATTTTTTTAACATGCCTACAAACTCTTCCAAGTCTATAAACAAGGTGTAGCCCTACTAAAATCTCTAGATCATCCTATACCTAGTACATAGCCTTACTTTAAGTCCATCTAACTATTTTTTTCGGTGTAAATCATTTAATATTCAAAAGTTTAATTAACCCATATTAATTCAGGTCCAAGTTGATCTAGTAAAGAGTAAGGTTCTCATAATATTAATTTTATCTATTTATGAGACACCTGCTTAAGATCTTATTTAAGGAAAAAGAATGCATTATCATTTCAATCAACTCATGTTAATTTCATTGCTTGGATTTGACAAATTAAATAGATTAACAAATTGAATAGGTTAACCACTTTTACTGGACAGATGTATGTAATGAAAGGGATCTCCAACTTGAGATAATCTAATTAACTTAACTTCAACTTTTTCTTTAATCAAAGTATCACCTTGAACCTTTAAAGTGGTTATTTTCTTCGTGATATGCAAAAGTACAATGGATGCAATCCATCCATTAGAAGGTGAAATTCTCTCATTTTCTAATAAATAAAAAGAAGGACGGTAGAAGTGACGAATTAGTCACTCCACTAAATAAGATTCGAGCTTTCATGTTAACTACAAATTTTATAGACAAACTTAATGACTAGAACTAATATCGGTCCGTTAATGTACAGTACCCCTAAAGGCTGATATAATCCAAGAAACGAGCGTCCATCAAAACACATATTCACTAGTCCTCAATAGCAATTTTGCTTAGAAGAGTGCTTGAATCTAAGACCTCATCCCCATCAAACCTTGTAGCAGTGGGTTTTGGACCACTACACTGCCACCCTTTATAATAAAAGATAAAACTCTCCTGATCATATATTTTCTTACGTAGTACCATAAGAATTTCAAAAAACCCTTTAAGATAAACCCTAAAAGAAATAATCTAAGCCATCCTACAAGGGTTCTTTAAAGTGATTCTTTGGTTGGCTCACTTGAATGTAAAGGAAGGGAGAGGGAATTTCGGGGTCCATAATTGAGCTCTAATTTCTGCTTTATTAGCGATCGTGCTCCCTGTGAGAGCTTATTTTAAATATCACTAAAAGAAGAATCCACCAAACGACTTTATTCACTCTACCACTATATATATATATATATATATATATATATTAAGGTTATTAAGGAGACTCATAGCTTAAAAATGAGACAAGGGAAGAAGGAATTCGGAGACACAAGAATCCATCACCAAGGGCGATGATAAAGCAGTTCAAAAATCGCTTTCATATGATTTGATGAGATTGATATCTCACATTTAAGCCACTCTCTAAGCAAAATTATTAGAAGAGACCGCTTGAACCTGTACTTCAGTGAATATCAGTTTTTTAAACTATATTAAGCCTTTGGTAATCGTACATTGATGGGTCAGATTAGTGCTAGTTAGTCAGTTTGCTTGATATATTCGAGGTTGAATACGAAAACTGAAATATTACATAGTAGATGTGACTGAATCATCATCATTACTTTCCTACTTTTTACTGATTAAAAAAATAGGGAAACAAAAATCCCATTAGCATTAGTGTTATTTGTTTAATTCGTCTAATATGTTCATGAGTAAATACGAAAATTCAAACATTGCATTGTGGGGTAGATGGATCGTTACTATTACCATCTTCCTTTTTATTGATAAAAAAATAGGGACTATGAGGAGTATGTAATATTTTGTTTATATTGGTAGATGACCTACTAAATTCCCTTGAAGAATAAGAATATAATCTTATTTTTGTTATTTTTTTTGGGTGTTTAAATATTAGGGTAAAGTAAATATATAAAGGTGGTTTGCATGTTCATCGCAAATGTAACACCTTTAAATTACGCATGCAATCAATAATAACAGTTGAAATGGACAGCATTCCTCTGTTCATTTTCCGCAATTTCTGTTAAAGCTCTGATTATTTTAAAAAAAAATTCTTAAGCAGTCTTATCTTAATGAATGATCAGTTTCAGACATAATTACTTTCTTGTATTAATGATGAGCGTATCTTATATGGTCCTATTTAATAATAAAATGATGAAAAATAATAATAAAATTGTTCTAATTATTAAAAATAATTACTAATATGACTAACTTTTATTAACTCATTAGTCACAATTTAATACGCATTTTCTTATATTGATTCACAACCACCAAGGGCGGTAATCCATACTAGTCCAAAACTTACTTTCGTGCGATTTGGCGAGGTCAAGCTCTTAGATTCGAATCTCGTTCTAAGTAATGTTGTTAAAAGATGATCCTGAAATCAAGTCTTGATGAACATCGATTTTTTTGTGGTGTTATAATGTTGACGGAGTCTGTTGATACCAGTTATTCAGTTCGTCAGATGTATTCGCAGTTGAGTAGAAAAACTCTAATATTACTTAGCGAGGGGTGACTGAATTGCTATTGCTATTGTCCTTTTTTATTCAAAAATCTCATGCTAATTCACAAACTAGGATTACCAGAGAAATTTTTACTAGTAATATCTCACATCACATGACGAGTTAGCTTCATCAAATGATTTTTTTCCTTTAGATAACTTCAGATTTTTAGTCTCATTTTCTGGTCCGAGACCATTACTTCTTGGAATTTTCTATGGGAAAAAGCAACACGTGTTTTTTTCAATGAACTTTTTTTGATGGTGAAAATGAGGTCCGCATAGGTAGAGACAAGGAACAGTACTGCTGTAATTGGACTCTTACCGGTCAGCTAGCTTTTCCACATTATCACCATTTAGTGTACCATAAATCTAAAAAGATTAAAAGAAAGATGGTAATGAGAGAATCAAGAATTCTAGTTACGAGAAATCGATTATGATTTACTATTCTCGGATTGACAGTGATACCACTGTAAATTTCTCTTTCTTGTTCAATTGCCGAAAATTAATCGAAGTTAAACGACCACTAAACACATCATAATTAACACATTACAAGAATTTCTTTGACTGTAAAATTCCTACCGGACCCGTGAAAGATTTGATATCAACTTAAAAGTCTGAACTTTTTCTCATGGAGCATGATTCTTTTTGTTATCTTCCGATATGGGATTCAATTCTTGGCATTAACCTCTATAATCATATGTAAATCCTAGGGGTGATATTGTCATCATCTATGTCACTGATTTGCAACGTGGATGTCACAAGTTTCACAACGGTCAAAAAGTTTTGACTAAGCCCTGTAGCAGGAGCAGCCACCAACGGAACAGAAATGGTTCTAGAAATTTAAAAAAGAGGATAAATTTAAAATAATACTAAAAATATATAAAATTAATTAATTTTATAACTTCTCCAAATTTAAGGAAGCTTCTACTCTCTCATGTACATATATTATGGTGGGTAACATATGCCATTGGACTCAAAATCTAGAGAAAGTGTTGTATGTGATGAACATACGACATGTCAGTACCAACACGGTGTTACGAGCCAATTAAATCAAGTCATTTTTAGGATTATTCTTTTTCATTTTATATTTTATTTAAAAAAATATCATGAAAATAAGTAAATTCAATTGGCTCGTGACACCATGTCAGTACTGTGTGTGATATACTCGTTACACACAAGACTTTCTTCAGAATCTTCGATTTTTTTTCCTTTACTATGCAAATAATTCTACCTTTGGTGCAGGATGAACCTCAAAAGTTATGGACCGCATTTTTAGGGGTGTACAGAAATATCAAATAAATTCAGGTATGGTCCGAATAATGAATTGAGGAGCCACTTAAAACCAGTTTCTACTTTTATTCTAATAACATGATACCGAGAATCGGATATATAAGGGATACATTAATTTTAATAGACTAAAACTTCTTCGTTCGAGCTTTAGTACTTGAGTTTTTTGTACTGTGTTAGATTCTTAACTCATTAAATCTTTATTTGACACAATAATCATACATGTCCGATAAATTTATTACAAAATATTAATAAAATGATAAAATGAATAATAAATCGTAATGGGATATATTAAAATTTGCATAGAATTTATCAAATTTTTTACTACTATACTAACTAATAAATATTAAATTTAAATTCTAAAAATCTATCATAAACTCGATTTTTTAGTTGCAAGAAACCTATGGATTGTAGTTATTATTCATAAAGTACTGTAATAAGAAAGTATAAATAAAAAGGACAGGTTCAAAAGGATACTGAGATAGGGTTTGATTCGTAATTTCACATTATAGACTCTGGATCTAAAATTTAAAAATCAATCTTATATAAGATAGTACAAATATAAAATAAAAAATACAGGGAACCTTTCCTATTTCCAATAAAAATCTCTTTTATGAGTAATTTTTTAATAAAAACTATTAAAAAAAATAAAAGTAACAACAAAGTCAGTGCCTCGGAAATTGAGGTTGTCCTTGTCGGAAAAGCTTGATGGCCTGGCAAGGTGGCATGAAAGTTAAAAATTACGCTCCCATTATATAAAATGAAGAAAATTTTATACAGTAGCTGCACATCTGATATTAAATAAAAATTTATGAATGATCCTATCAGGCTATGATACGAATAAATATCAATTAAAATATAATAAATATATAAATAAATATTAATTATCCTATTAATTACTATAATTATTAATAATTAAAATAATTTTATTTTTTACTTCACAATATCATTATAAGTTATGACCATTTAAGATTTTTTGATATCAATTATGTTAGTTTTAAATTTTAATTCTAGTATAATTTTCACGCTTGTCTATTCTCGCGTTTTCCCACCACAATACACTAACTAGCCTCCTCTATAGTGAAAAAGAAAATTAACAATTTACTTTCCATAGGCAAATACATAACTCCTAACTACAAGGTATTCTCCTACAATAAACTACACACCATATGAGAAATAACTACAAGACTATAATTCGCAGATATTTTTACTAAGACACTTGGACGGGACGTCGACTTCAACTTCTTCTCAATAAGTTGGGAATTCGTGACCGCTCATTCTGTAACGTGAGGGGGTATTACAGGATTATTCGTAGAAATTTGTTTTATAATTGTACCACAAATAGAAATTGTCATTATTTCGTTTAGTTATCATTTATCTCGTCCTTAATTTGCGAGATTATTAAGAGATTGTATCATGTTACATGCATCCTCTCATGTATATATTCATACGTAGATAATTAAGAATTTGGAATTTTTTTCTCACAATTATTTATCGTGGTATCATAGTCGAGTTATCATGTGGGCTCACATCTAACTAGGTCCGGGTGTGAAGCTAAGCTCATGGCAAGTAAGCTTGAGACCGTAAGAAAAATTTTTGGCTTTGATTAAGTGCAAAACTCAAGTGTAAAATTCACGAAATTAAGTTCAAGACCAAAAGAAAATACTGAGCTCGTGGTTAGTAAATCGAGCACGAAAGAGAAAAGATTGACTTGAATGAAAGTTATTAACCCGATGACGAAAGACAAAACTCAGCCAATGGTCAATTGTCCTTACTCGAGTAGGGAGAAAAATACTCTACTCGAGGTTAGTTGTTAATGGCGAGTATTTAAAAGCACATGGCAAGTATAGACCATTGAAGTATATGAAAGCGAGTATTAAGAAATAAATTACATATCAAATAGTTAATAAATTTAAACGGGTATATAAAAAAGAGTTGTGCACCACTAGCTATAGTATCGGCCAGTTTCTTTCACTGCGAGAAAAATGTCGAATACCGATGGATATTCCCAATAGATAAACAGTCGGACAAAATCATTCAGAAATACCGATGGAATGCAATGCATAGGAATTTCTGATGGATTTCTGACGGATAATTCGTAGCGACTATCAACGAGGTTTCTCGATAGATTTATTGATGGATTATCCATCGACAATTTGCCAACGGACTAATCCGTAGGTAAATCCATTCTTATATCATGGAGGGAAGTGCGCAAGAGTTTTGCTGATAGATTATCCCATCTATAAATCCATAGGCAATTAACGACGGATTGTATTCCATAGGTAAATCTATCGATATGTCATGGCGGGAATGGAGTGGTAAATTTACCGATAGATTATCCATTGGTAATGTCAGTCAAAATCTGTTGGTGAATAATGAAGACAGTGTTCGCATGTTTTTTCGACAAATATTCCATCGACACTTGAATTTCATTGGTGGGATTTTCCCCGCTCTTCATTGATGGAGCATTCCGTCGGTAATCCATCGAAAAATTGCTTATATACATCTCGAGTCTAGCCTCTCCTCTCTCATTTCCTTCAGTGATTTCTCTCCTAATACTTGCATGTCTGCACCATGACCTAAGAAGCCCGAGCCCCGACGCCTGAGCCTCGACCCCCAACCCTCGACGCCTGAGCCCATCAACCAAGCAAGCGTGCCACGAGCCACTCGAGCCGCAGCCCCAGCCCCGAGCTCCACCAAGCCCCAGTCTCGGCCTCTAGCTAGCAGAGAGCCCCAGGCTCGGCCTCCACAGAGCCCCACCAGCGAACCCCACCAAGCCATGGCTAGCCCCACCGAACCACCGAATGTCACCCCAAGCCCCGGCCCAACCCTTCAAGCGCCAACCTGAGCACTCACCAAGGAACCCCACCCCCCCCGAGCAGACCCACAGAGGCCACCCGAGTCACCGATCGCCATTGCTGACCTCTCGACCCTAGCCCTGCCTCCGTCGACCACCCCAAAATTTATTTGTATTTCTAATTAATAAAATTTACTTTCTTGATTGGCTTAATATTTTATATTAATGATATTTTATTAATTTATATGATTGATAAATTTACATATAAATAGTTACAAAATAAAATATATCAATTGTTAAGATCCCACATCGACTAAATAAGAGAATAATAATGGGTTTATAAGAGAACTGCGTACCACCACCTGATAGCTTAGGCTTTTAGGTGGAAACGAGCTCAGGACTTTTGTAGGCTCATTATCAATAATACAATATGTGTGAGCATCTGACCACGGTGACGTAAACCCGAATTCGATCTCTAGTAGTCCCTTACTGACGTAAGCCCGCAAGTCCGACAATCCCTTGTGGTCGTGGGTTTAAGCCCCATAGTGACGGTTCGCTCACAATATAATATAATTCAACATGGTACTAGAGTTGGGCTGCACCCCTTAACACGCTGCACGTGAGAGGGGGTATTAAGATCCCACATCGACTAAATAAGAGAATAATAATGGGTTTATAAGAGAATTGGGTACCACCACCTAATAGCTTAGGCTTTTAGGTGGAAACGGGCTCAGGACTTTTGTAGGCCCATTATCAATAACACAATATGTGTGAGCATCTGACCACGGTGACGTAAGCCTGAATTCAATCTCCGGTAGTCCCTTACTAACGTAAACTCGCAAGTCTAGCAGTCCCTTGTGGTCGTGGGTTTAAACCCCATAGTGACGGTTCGCTCACAATATAATATAATTCAACATCAATATTTGTAAAAATTTAGCACAGATGCCTGGAATTTTCTGACAAATTTACCGACAGATAATCTGTCTGTAATCCGTCACGAGCCGCGAGCCATCGGTAATTATCTATGAAGATATTATCGGTGGTTCTTTATTTTCCGATGGATTACCGACAGATTATCCATCAGTAAGTCCATCGAGAATCCGTCGAAATTAAATTCCCGACAAGAGAAAACGTGATGGCACGTTTCCGTTGGGAAAGTCATTTACCGGCAGCTATGTCCATAAAAAAATAGCTATTTTCTTGTAGTGTTTCAGGTCTGGTGGATGGATATTTTACATATGGATGTACTTTATATGTACGCTTGAAACTCCTCTCGAAGTCATCCCCTATCCAAAACCCTAATGCTGGAGCCGAGATTAGTTCCAACTAATATCCTGAGAAAAATGTCGTGATCCGATCGAAAATCGTATACATATTTCCTAAAAGACATGTACGGTACATGATGGAGATATGAGTTGTATTCCCACTACGTATACGTAACCTTTTAATGTGATCGTATATTGTAGTGGAGGGTTGATCTCGACGTTTTCCCTTTCCTATTAATCAATCTGGACGGTGTGTTAAAAGAGGAGGAAAGGAGGCGGCAAATTGAATAAAACTACGTAACCCATGGGCGGTCTCCACTGAAAGCAGCATCCCCTTTGATCACTTTTTTTTTTTCAATATACAGAAAACTCATATAGGTCTAGAAAGGAGTCAACGAATGTGAGATAAAAGGGGCACGAGAAGCCCCACGGGTGAGATTCGAACTCCTGACCTCTAAGTTAGAGGGCGAGAGCAATGCCAACTATATTGAGCCATTTTTTCTCTTTCTATATTTTTTAATACATTATATAATATTCAAATATTTAATAATTTACAAAATATAAGGATTGAATTGAATAGCTATTGGATTTAGATGGTTAACTTTATTAAATATTTTATTTTTCGAACTTATAACCTCGTCCTCAATCTTAGAAGCGGTTGTCGGACTATTGACCCCACCACAGGCTTATAAAAATTTAGCTCATATTTATCCAAAAAATCTTAACTAATAGGTGATAATATAGTCATTCTTCTTACGAATTCACAATTTTTATTTTACCTTACTCCAATATCATGTTAAATATTATTTTTCTTATATTCTCCAAATTTTTATTATGTTTAGTCTATGTGATAATCATGTGTCACAATAACTTGACATCTAATCAGAGTTAAGTAAAACTCTTAAGATTTCCCAAAAGCTATGTGTTCAAATATATGTTACGCGTGAGACAAAGTGTTAAAGGATCAAATCACACACTACCCAGGTAAGATAAAAAATCCTTGGTTCATAAGTTGGGCACCACTGTCTATTAGTTGAGACTAAATTTAGGTGGACATATAAAATTAGTATGAATCGTCCGAACAGTTATTACAATTATTATCAATTAAAGTAATTTAATCAATTCTGTTTCATAATATCATTATTAGGTAATATCATATAAAATTTTTCCCTAAATATTAGACGGTGCAAAGCAAAAAAAAAAAGGGGTGGCTTGATCCCAATAATTAAATGTCCCAGAAGAGGAAAAAGTGAAACATAATAATAGATAAATCCAAAAAATAGAATCTAGTGAAGAAAATTCACTTTATTCTGTTTAACCAATGTGAATTGATTGATATGATAGAGTATCTCCTGTTCTTAATCAAGTTCTTATATTCGAGTCATGTGAATGAAGAAAACTTAGTTTTTGAGATTTTTACCTCCTTGTAAATCCACCTCCGCTCAATCTTTATAGTTAGGATTCATTAGATTTCTAGCTTATTTCTAGTATGCATACATATATATATATATATATATATGCGCGAGAAATTGTTAAATAATCTAACTAGCAGTGAACCTGATCAATGATTATTTGATAGATAAAAAATAGACGTTACATTAGTTTAATAAAGTGAGTATTATTAATAAAGAGAGAAAAATATAATACTTTTTATTAGTACAATAAATAAGTATCAATTGAGTTCACGGATGAGACAGTAAATCTCGGATACTATAAGAATCTCTCTCATCGCAAGAATCTCTCTCCTCTGTTGCCTATAAAGCTGTCGACCCAGCAGCAGAGCAGAAGAGCTCATCAGTAACCCCGAGAACACATCTCTCTCTCCTGCTTGTCTTTGGCTTGTTTGTCTACACAAACATCAAACGAGGCTTTCACCACCCATCTCTGCTCATATTTCACAAGTTCGAGAATAAGCCGATCGATCAATATAGACTCCGGTGATCGATCATGGACACGGGAAAGAAGCCTTACCTCATCGTCGTGCTGATCCAAGCAATATACGCCGGGATGTTCCTGCTCTCGAAGATCGCCTTCGACCAGGGCATGAACAACTTCGTGTTCATCTTCTACAGGCAGGTCATCGCCACCATCTTCTTGGCCCCTCTCGCCTTCTACTTCGAATGGTAACGACTTTATACTCGCCGGTTCCTTCAAATTGTCTAAGGTAGTAAGTAATATGAGTAATGAATTCAACAATCGATTCGTATTTCTTGCTCAGGAAGAGCGCACCCCGTCTGTCCCTGGGGACCTTCTTCAAGATTTTCATGCTCTCCTTATGTGGGTATGTAAGAACAAACTTGCTTCCCCCTTATGCGGCCATAGTCTCTTGAGCTTCCTTTCAAAGTTCCAGTCCGAATTATTTCACTTATATGACCATATAGCTGGCGCCATTTTTTACTGTCAAAGATTCCATTCACTATCGGCTCAAGATTCCTTTCATCTTCATATAAAGATCATTTCCTCCCCGATCGAGTACATCTACATGGTGGAATGATTCAGGCCTCGTTTTGTTATCGTTTTCAGGATTACGTTAAGCCTAGACGTATATGGGATAGCACTGGTATACACATCGGCAACTTTGGCAGCAGCAACCAGCAACTGCCTCCCCGCGATTACCTTCTTCTTGGCACTTTTGTTTGGGTAAGTACACGATTATTCACTATCGAGGTGAAACTTTATCTTCGGTTTTTGTCAGTTTTACGATCGATCAATTCCTTTACCGAATCCTGTACGAGACACGAACTGGTTATTAAAGGAAGAAAGAAATGGGCATGTGAGTACTGTATTTCATAGGTTGTTTAAAACAACTTACCCCCTTTTACCAATACATGAAATACAGAAGATATTCTACCTTTTTTTTAAGGAAAAGGTGGAAGCTCATTGCATTAAATTAAAAAAGATATTCTCCACTTTATATAAAAGATCTTACAAATATCAAATATCACATAATCTGAGAATGGGGTTTGATACGGCTCTCGACCTAATACCAAGAGTTCATTGGTTCAATCCTCTTAAGTGAAACACTTTGTGCTCATCTATTCCCTTTTTTCTAATTTAGAAGACCTATGTATCTCATTTGTATAGCAAAAAAATTGCATGGTGGATGAGGTTAACTCATCTGGCTAAACTTCCGAGCATCCTATTTAGGGCGTGATACTGCCCTGGACCAGATATCAAGAGCTCTCGAATATGATATCTATTATCTGATGGTTAACCGATACAGTTTGTAATGAAATATATCACATTTGGTTTGTTGTGTCAGGATGGAGAAGCTGAACATCAAGACAGGGTCAGGGGTGGCAAAGCTGGCAGGGGTGGTGGTGTGCTTGGGAGGAGCAGCAACCTTAGCCTTCTACAAGGGTCCACAGCTCAGCCTCTGGCCCCATCACCATCTCCATAATCATCAAGCTAGTTATCAATCCCATGTCTCCTCAGGCAAGACTTGGATCAAGGGCTGCTTCCTCATGCTCAGCTCCAACACCCTCTGGGCCTTCTGGCTTGTTCTGCAGGTACCCCATCCATCCTCTGTATATAATGTCAACTCCGATTCAATCGAAGTGTAAAATACTCACCGGACCTATAAGAGATTGAAACATATGTCTGTCTAAAAGTATGAACTTATAAGATAGTGGTGCTCAATTCTTCTTATATACCATGATTATTTTTATTACTTATATGATGTGGGACCTAAACACCCACTATCACGTGGTCTACGCTTGCCATGCTAATACATGCTCTCAACAACTGATATCGAGATTGTTTCGTACTTGGGTGGAGAGATAGATGAACAAAAGGTGGACTTTTTCTTCCATCCTCGACTAATAATTTATACAAATCAGAATTTTTCTTCCATACTCGATCAATTTTTAACAACAAAGAGCTAGGTGTGTTCTTCCATGCTCGAGCTCCCTAACCATGGGTTCCACACTCGGATCAAGCAAGGTATAAGACCACACTACAATATGCTCTGATTGCATGTAAAACTTCCACTACAACCATAAGAGTTGAGTGGTATCCAAATTCCCTTTTATTATTTTTCAAATATAAGATTGAAACATCATACAGACAGATTCCAATAGGCTTGTTATATGGATTGAGATACACGAACTTCATCGATGAGACCCGTGGCAGGATCCGGCCAGCTTGATTCGATCCTTACTAAATGTATGCCCATTTGTTTTTTGTGGAACAGGGAAGAGTTGTGAGGAACTTCCCATCAAAGCTTCTCCTCACGACCTTGCAATGTTTCCTGAGCTCACTACAGTCACTCCTCATTGCCATTCCCTTTGCTGGAGACCCTCAAGACTGGAAGCTCGGCTGGAACATCAGGCTCCTCTCAGTGGCATACTGTGTAATAATTCAAAATCACATCTCCCTTATCTAAATAACCGTATTTATTCGATACTTATTTAAAATATTATTTTCTAATAGCAATAATAAAATTAAATCACGTGTTATATTATATTTGCAGGGAATAGTGGTGACGGGTTTTACGTATTACCTCCAGACATGGGTGATCGAGAAAAGAGGGCCAGTGTTCCTAGCCATGTCGACTCCCTTGTCCCTCATCATCACCATCTCCTTCTCGGCTCTCGCCTTGCACGAACTTGTCTCTCTCGGAAGGTAACACCCAACACCGACTTCTGTTTCCACCTTTCGAATGTAAACCCGGGCAATGGTTGTTCAACACATGCGCCACATCACCTTTTTTTCCTTACACTAACAATATCCACTTTCAAAGATGATGTGGGGTTATCCGATGTTGTGTCAAACAATTATTGGCCAAACTCACCACGTAATTTTAAAGTTCTTTCCATGGCATCATCTTCCATTACATTAGTAGAATTATCTTGGCTTATATATAGTCAAAATGTGAAGTTATGTTCGGTAAATATTTCTAGATTATTTAAGAAAATATAAAATTGACCGTGAAATTTTTTAAGTATAAGTAAGATAACTATAAAAATACTTGCAATTAAGGAATTTCACGTGTTTCGAGTGCAACATTATAATTCATTATATAAAGTTCGAATTTTACATGGAAGATTTGAACATTATGCATAACAAAATACCCTCTTAGAGATGACATATTTTTTTTTAAAAAAATATTATTCTACTGATTATTTATTTATTTATTTACTTATTTATTTGTTCAATTTTTGTGCAGCATTTTGGGTGGTGTGCTGCTTATTGGAGGGCTATACTGTGTTCTATGGGGGAAGAGCAGGGAGCAACCATTACTAGCAGACGGTTTCTCGAATTCTATGCCGTCCGATATTCAGAAATTAGAATCCTTGGAATTGAAAGAAGTGGCAACTTCTTCTCCCTATAACATCCCTAGTCCATTGTTGCCTGTCTAGTACAATTTAATCATTTGAATTTGTAGTGTTTTGTCTGATGCAATAATACGAAGCATTATGTAATCATCATATGATCTATACATATATGAATGAGAAAAAAAATTCTCTCTTGGGATCTGAAGTTGTCTCAAATGTGCAGAATCTTTGTCTCATATAACACAGAGAGATAAAAACAATTAAAATAAAAAGAATTAACTCTTTAAGTATAATATTATTATGAGTGACAGTCTAATAATTCGAAACTCAATCTCGTGTAATTTGATGAACCAAAGATCTTCAAATTCGAGTCCCTTCACGTATCTGCATCAAGACGTCCAATAAAAATGCACTTTTTAAGCCTAAGCTTGTGAGTGCTATGCTAATGAGGTCCGAACATGGTACACCAAATATTTTTATAAAATGTAGCAGTTTAGTACAAACCGTCAAATTTTTGCTAGTATCAGTAAAGGATGGTGATGTGGCAACAAACATTACATCTGATTCAGCAAAACGTGTAAATCTTTACTAATATAACATAATAAAAATAATTCTTAAATGGGTTTCACGTTGTTGGGAATAAATCTGCAGACTCTGGGGCACACAATGGATGTACTCTAGGCTGCAGCTGGGGGAGAAAGAGAAGAGAGAGAGACAGAGAGCTGCACAGAGATTTTGCGTGTATTGAGACATGTCTTGAACTTCTCTTCACCCACTAACTGCAAAATCAAGAACATGAAATAACCCCTGAAATAAATCTAAAATCTGTCTAATGATTATTACAATCATCTGATATGGTTAGGTTAAATAATGAAAATCATATTACATTGCCAGCCAACCTGTGCTGGGCCTTGATGCTTGTCAGGATGCAGCTTCAATACAGATGAGTGAAAACGATACCCAAAAAGGAAATATCTTCAAAACCTAGACAGGGATGAAGCTTGAGTCGAATTTCTCTTTGTGAAAGTACTCCGGACACAAACTTACATGCTTTTAACATCTTCAATCTTTAGAGGAACACTTGAAGGCAACCTGAGAACTTCCTGATCAGAAGATGAATAGATGCTAGTTTCCTCTTCATTTGATTCCGCATCACTGATACTCTCCTAGTTGCTTGCTCTTTGATTTCCGAAACCTGCATGCTCGTCGCACTCGAAATGAAAGGCAGGATTTCAAGAGTAGACGTGTACCCCGACCCCAAGTGTAGCATCTGTTGCTGAACACTGGGTGAAAGATTGTCTTGGGATATTTGAAGTCATTTAATTTCACGTTTTTAATTAAGTCCTAGAATTTAGGTGTTGGTTAATTTGTTTAATTAGTGAGCAAGAAATGACCTAGTGGTAAGTTAATTTATTTTGAGTGTTACCCTTTTATCTAGCACTTAGTGGTGCATTATTTCCTCTTTTCATGCTATCAATTGTTAAATTAGCTCTACATAAAGAGTTTCAAGTTGTAAGTTTAGTTCATTGCATTTTCCATCAAGTAATACAAATATTTCCTTCCATATTTTCTATCCCTTTTCCCTTTTATAATATCGTAACAGTGGTATTAGAGTCACACTGGCAATAGCAAAAAAATGGTCGTTGAAAATTTTGTTCAACCAACTATCCCTTGCTTTGATGGTCATTATGATCATTGGAGCATGTTGATGGACAATTTCTTGAGGTCCAAAGAATACTAGCACGTCGTTGATTCTGGAGTAGCAAAACCGACGATTGGAGTCGTGCTATCAGATGCTCAAAGAGCCGAGTTAGATGCTTTGAAGCTGAAAGATCTCAAGGCCAAGAACTACCTTTTTCAAGCCATCGATCGATCAACCCTGGAGACAATTCTTTGCAAAGATACCTCCAAGCATATCTGGGATGCGATGAAGAAGAAGTTCCAAGGGAACGTGAAGGCGTGTACAACTTCAAAGCCTTCGAACCGAGTTTGAGAATTTGCAGATGAAGTCGAGAGAGTCAGTTTCCAATTATTTATCAAGAACAATGACTATTGCCAACAAAATGTAGATCCAATATGGAAGATGTCACCATCATTGAGAAGATTCTTCGATTGATGAAACCAAAATTAATTTTTGTTGTTTGCTCTATAGAAGAATCGAAAGATATTGATGCACTTTCAATTGATGAGCTGCAGAGCTCTTTGATCGTTCATGAGCAAAAAATTGTCCAACAGGATAAGGAGGAACAAGCATTGAAGGCAGTAGCCAACTCAAAAGGTCCTGGTTGTGGGAAAGGGGGATGGAAGGACAAACAAATACACCAACATTCAGATGGAGATTGTGCTAATTGGAAAGGAAAAGTGACATCAACTATTCAAATGGTTACAAGCCAAAGTTCGTAAACAAGTCAAATGTTGAATGTTATAGATGTCACAGGTATGGCCATTACAAGTCTGAATGTCAAACTAATCTCAGCAGAAATCGTGGTGTGAAATCGAATTTTGCAGAGAAAGAAGAAATTTCTCTCTTGTTGGCTTGCCATGCAAAGGAAGAAGTTCACCAGAATTTGTGGTATTTGGATACCGGCTGCAGCAACCATATGTGTGGAGACAAATTCATATTTTCAAATTTGAATGAATCATTCAGTAACACTGTAACCTTTGGAGACAACTCTAAAGTTTCAGTCATTGATATCAAGAGTGTGAAAATTCACATGAAAGAAAGCTCCAATCAGGTTATTTCTAATGTTTTCTTTGTTCCAGATTTGAAAATAAATTTATTGAGAATTGGACAGCTCTAGGAGAAGGGATATGAGATTTCTATCAAAGATGGAGTTTGTCGCATTCAAGAGGCGAAATTGGGATTGATAGCCCGAGCCAAAATGACAAAAATATATTTCCGCTGTAGCTCAACAATGCAACTCAGTTATGTTTCTCTACAACTTTGAAAGATGAAGCTTGGTTGTGGGATTTTCGCTACGGACATTTGAATTTTGGTGGCCCAAAAACACCGCAGTAGAAAAACATGGTGACTAGTCTTTCGAAAATTCAAAGTCCCGCTCAAGTATGTGAAAATTGTGTTGTTGGCAAACAACATCGAGATAATTTTCCAAAAGGGAAATCATGGATGGTGAAGAAAGTATTGGAGCTAATTCACTCCGATATTTGCGGGCCCATTAATCCGATATCGAATGGTTGTAAATGTTTATAACATTCATTGATAATTTTAGTCAAAAAATTTGGGTTTATTTTTTGCAGGCTGAAGCCTTTTTGACTTTTAAGAATTTTAAGACACTTGTTGAAAAGGAAGCACGCATGCCTATAAAGATTCTTTGCAGTGATCGTGGTGGAGAATATAATTCACAAGAATTTATAAATTTTTGTGAGTATGAGATTCAAAGGCAAATTTAATGGCTTATACGCCACAACAAAATGGCGTTTTGGAGAGGAAGAATTGTGCCATCATGAATATAGTGCAAACTATTTTTAGAAGAAGTGGAATACCAAGAAGCTTTTTACCTGAAGTTGTTAATTGGAGCATCCACTTATTGAACAGAAGTCCTACGCTTGCTATTCAGAACGTGACATCTGAAGAAGCTTGGAGTGGACGAAGGCCGAGTGTTAATCATTTCAGAATCTTCAATTGCATTGCATATGCCCACGTCCCCAATCAAACAAGAAGAAAACTTGATGACAAAGGTGAAAAATGTATTTTTCTTGTTATTAGTGAGCAGTCAAAAGCATACAAATTATATAATCCTTTTGCCAAGAAAATTTTCATCAGTCATAATGTAGTGTTTGGTGAAGGACGATTCTGGATTTGGGAAGAAAATAATGTTGAAAAGCAAATTCATGTTGATGTTAATGGAGAAAATGTAGAAGAGATGCAGTAGCCTTTGGAGAGTGCTCAACCTATGGAAATTGTGCAACAACACATTTCAGCATCTGAAACAGAGGATGAACAATGACCTCAGTGAGTTAGAAGAAGGTCAACTTGGATCACTGATTATGAGGTAATTGGGATTACACTTTTTACTAAATTCAGAGATGGAGGAAAATTGCTTATTGCTTGCTTATATGTGGATGATCTAATTTATACTGGAAATGATAGTGCCATGTTTAAGAAATTTAAGCACTCCATGATGCTTGAATTTCATATGTCTTATTTGGGAATGATGCGTTATTTTCCAGGCATAGAAGTGGTGCCAACTTCGTCTAGTATTTTCATTTCTTAAAAAAATATGTGCAAGAAATTTTGGGCAAGTTTCATATGCATAATTGCAATTCTATTAGCACACCAATTGAGTTTGGTTTGAAGCTCATGAAAGCTGTTGAAGGAAGAAAGGTTGGTGGCATTCTATGCAAGCCAGTTGTGGGAATCTTGATGTATTTGACTACTATAAGGCCCGATATAATGCATGTGTAAGTCTCATTAGCAAGTATATGGAAAGTCCAAGGGAGATAAATCTTCTTGCTGCAAAAAGAATTTTTTGATACTTGCAAAGTACAACAGATTTTGGACTATTTCATCAGAAGGAAGAGAAGACAGATTTAATGGGCTTTATAGACGGTGATTATCTCAGAGATCCAGACGATAGAAGAAGCACATTTGGATATGTTTTCATAATGGGTTCAGGAGCTATTTCGTTGTTTTCAAAGAAGCAAGAAATTGTTATTTTGTCAACAACTGAAGCAAAGTTTGTTACTGCAGCAGCTTGTGCCTGTCAAGCTATCTAGTTGAGGAATATTCTTGAAGAACTTTTTGTTGGGGATAATTATTCTTGAAGAGCTTCATTTCAAGCAAGAGGACTATAATTTATTTTGAAAATAATTCAACAATAAAACTCTCGAAAAATCCTATTCTACACAAACGAGGCAATATATAAATGTGAAGTTTCATTTCTTGAGGGATCTCACAAAGGAAGGAGTAATTGATCTCATCCATTGCAGAAGTGAAGATCAAATTGCTGATATTTTTACGATATCCCTGAAATTGGCTGCATTTCAGAAGTTTCGCAAGTTGCTCAGAGTTCGCAAGTTGAATTAAACTGAATGCTTGCAAACTTTCAGATTTAGGGAGGTAATGTTGAAGTCATTTAATTTCATGTTTTTAATTAGGTCCTAAAATTTAGGTGTTGGTTAATATGTTTAATTATTGAGCAAGAAATAACTTAGTGGGAAGTTAATTGTTTTTAATGTTGCCCTTTATCTAGGACTTAGTGGTGCATTATTTCCTCTTTTTATGCTATTAATTGTTAAATTAACTCTATATAAAGAGTTTCAAGTTGTAAGTTCAGTTCATTGCATTTTTCATCAAGTGATACAAATATTTCCTTCCATATTTTGTCCCTTTTCCCTTCTATAATATCATAACACAAACTCCCGGGCGAAGTTCTCTTCTCCCCTCTAATCTTTCCTGCAGAGCCAATTAAGGGAACAATCAACCATTCAGTTCATGATACAGATCTAATAAACAGATGATACTAAACACAGATGTGAGGAGATTGGTTCACGCTTCACTTTCTTGTAGTGGTTCTGTGCAGCATGTCAAGAAAAACGCTTTGCTAATGAAAGAGTTCTCTGATTCATCCCTACGTACATAATGAACAGTGGCCACTGATGCATTGTCGAACTTAACTTCATGATCCATTCCATATATTCCAATGGACAAGGAGACATGAACTCACAAATTTACCATCCATACATCAATGGCAGCTGAAATTCTGAACATTCTTGGAAAGGACAATTTACTATGCAATGCACACAAAGTAATAGCTAGAACTTTAATGTACGACTTTATGCCGTAAAATAAGCTGCAATTTATCCACGTGGGAGTAACAAGAATCCTCCCTTTTCCCATCTCTGGTTTACATAAAAAGGAAAAAAACAGAACATATCCAAACAACCTAATGACTCAATTGAGCATCAAATAGGGTATACTACATTGCAAGTTTAAGTACTCAATCAGTTCTAATCTACATATAATTGGAGTCGTTCAAACCCAAGCATTCTCTGAAAAAGAAAATCACAAGTTCTACTGTTAAGTAGCAGAAGAAATTGATTGAATGTTCCAGATTACAATTTCTTCCTACCAAGGAAGCAGTGGAATGATTGGATATTACATATTACATGTGCGTTACAACTTCTGACTCTAGTCTCAACTTAAATGGGATACAACACCACCAAAGACGACGTCAGAAGTCACGGTTCATCTTCGGATCTCTCGAGGATAAATATGTTGCCTTTGTCATCTCTCCCTATCCTCAAACTTCCATCGACATATCTAATGGATTTTGAATCAAGGAACTTTCCGCATCTTCTGTGTTTCGGGATGTTGACTCATAAAATAATTAACAGTAAAATGTTGATAGCAATATTGATGTCTAGAAGGGGTAAGAAAAGGATACGTGATCTCGAGCCAACCTTCAGGATTGAAGATACCAAGCAAGATATCATAGTTTTTTCGGAACAAATTCATCAGCTTTCACATATGTTTTTGCCCCATGGTTGAGGGAGATATATCAGCAAAATGATGCAAGCAACTAAATTGACTATAAGGAAAATAGACCATATCTGACTCATACCTGGTCCGGAGTAATAGTTGAGCTGTCATAACTAATGTCAACTCTCTGATTTCAAACAAGAGGAAAAAGACAGAATAAGGTTTTGATATTCGAAACAGTAAGTTCCATATTGAGAATGAAGGATCACGAAAAGATCAGAAAAGCGATAAGCAATTCAAACCGATTTGGATGCTATTTTGAAGGAGGCCTCGATCGTTAACTGCCCACTCAACATGTTCAAGCCTCTTACGTTGAACTTGATCACATTAGCTGCTTTACCCTCCAATTTTTAGCATCAATAAAAGCCAAAACTTAGTACATAGCAAATAAAATCACTCTATGTCATAATATTGGTACAGGATTTCATCATCACATACCTTAGCAACATCAATGGTTTGAAAGAAATCCCCCAAGGAGATAAAATCACGCAAGCCCAGCTTCGTTCTCTTTGAACCTAAGATAGTAATTGTGCTGAAAAGAAGCTTCCAGCATCCAGTAACCTCCAGAAGAAAACGTCAAATAGAGGAAATTATGAGTTCAACAGTCAAAACCAAAACATGTTGATTTGATAAAATGAGATTAGGAGTCACCTTGCCTAGACTAGTCGTGGGATCTGGGGTAGGATTCTGAGATTCAAGCAACTTCACTAGACCTTCTATCTCGGATTTTTTAGCAGAAGTAACTCCAAAAATTCCTCTGTTGACTCCTTCAGACAGGTTGAAATTATAGTTTTGAGAACTGGACTGTTAAATAAAACTGGTGGGAGCTGTGAGTAAATGAATTTGGGTCCAAAGCGGATTCATAAATTTAAAACAGTAAGCTAAATGAAAAATAGAAACTGTTGAAAGTGACTGGACAGTTCAGTGATTGACCAGGGATAGAGCCCATCAAGGCCGTTTTTAAACCAAAGTCGAATGCAAAACCTTATTCTCGTTTCGGTAAAAGAGAGACATCGTGCGATATGCTTAAATGAAAAATTAGGAATACCATTAACAGCCTGATAAAGACGTGATTTAATCTGGCCAACCGGCTCAATTTCTTCTGCTATGTTCAGTTCCTCTCCAGCTAAGCCTGTATTTTCCTTTGCAACCGTCACGAGGTGAGTGTATCTAGTCAAAAACGAGGACCAACTGAATCTTGTCTTTGCCATTCGGGGTTTTGCTGATGGAAAGAATCTGTGAGAGCATCTCACCATCTTCAAGATTCTTGGTGCTGAAGTGAGCATGTAGGAAGAAGGGACTGATGACTGTAAAGTCCAATGGCATACGAAACCATCATTGCTTGAACAAAAAGCAAAGCAACTCTTCCTATTTACATTGAAGAAAACAATTAAACTCTTCATAAGAAATTCAGTATTGGCAATAATTGATCAATGGATCAGTGTTCATACCAGGGCTACTCCTACTTCCATGTCTACTTTCTCCAACAGTCTTCCGCTCAGTGAATTATATATAGCAGAAAGCCCACCTACTTACTGCTCTTACAGCAAAAAAAAATTTAAATTGCCAAAAAAAGTAAGTTCTTCGTTATCTAAATCTACTAAATGCAGCTACAGCATGGCCACTTACCAAAGGTACAGAAACGCAGCAATTAAATATGCAACCATATAGAAAATGAAAACCACAAGAACATGGCTATAACATTCTATCAGCAAGTACCCCAGTCTGATCGATTCTCAACTCGAGGTTGGAAAGACCAGATCCCACGAAATTGGGTTGTCAAGATTGCTATGGAGCACAACAATAGTTCCCCTAGGCTATCTTGGCATGGGGAATTGGCAAGAAGGCTAAAGCAATCTCAGATACCAAAAGCTCCACCAATCAATAGGCTTATTCAATTCCATTGTCTTTCTATTCCTTCACATAAGACCCAACAAGGATTCACTTTCCATTGCCTACTTTTGTTCCACTAGAAGCAAAGCACGCAATTCAGCTCCTATGTCAGATAAGAACAACACCATAGACCACCCGAAGGGTAACCCGGTGAACCCATCAGAGCCTAGAGAGAAGCTGTTCAATGGACCAATCAGCTACTCATGAACTGCCCATTAATTCGAAATCATGTATTAAGTAAAAGATTTCAGACAGAGATAAGTGGCATAGCCTGACCAAGAAAAGACGCTCGGATTACATTTGCTACTTCAATACCATAAAACGTTTGATTCATAGCCATGATAGGATCAGACAAACTCGCTGAGGAAGAAGATGAAGAAGAAAATGTGACAAAGGGAAGCTAAGTTGACTTACCTGATTGAGCAGAGGCCTCATACGAAATCTTGAAAGAGATGGAGAAGAAATCCACTGGTGGGTATTTGCTGACACTCGTGATTGAGAGAGCAAACGGCCGATTTCGGAAATGAACAGCAAAACTCCTTCCTTTGAAGCCCAGCTGCAATTCCCGACAAAAGCCTGATGAACAGCGAGTAGTGGCCACCATTTCCGTATTTGTATTTCCTTGGGGGCAAGTTGTCCATTAATTGGTTTATAAAAAAAAATTATTTTTCTAGAAAATTATCAAATATTTAAAAGTTTTCTAATCTACCATGAACTATTTTTTTACTCAAAAAATCATAAATTATGTTCTATTTTCCTAATGCACTGAACTATTTTTTTACCCGAAAAATTACAAATTATGCTCTATTTTCCTATTGTACTGTGCTATTAATTTTGTTCGTTAATTGCTGATGTGTACCATTAATTTTACTTATTATGCAAACAGAATATGATATGACATTACACATAGCGTTGATCTGGTCAGAAAAAATATGAACTATTATCGAATTCTCTATTTTATTACGCGGATGAATGTGCAAACACATGTTCCCTATTTTTATGATTAGATGGACATCACATGTAATGCCTTGTTAGACTTTATTTGCACAATCAACAAAATTAAAGGTACACGTCAACAATTAATAGTCAAATTAATGATGTGGAAAATTAGGGAAAACAGAGTATAGTTCGTGATTTTCTGATCAAAAAATAATCCGTGGTAGATTAGACAATTCTTCAATAATTTGTAATTTTTTATATAAATAAGCTTTAAAAATTCCAGTTTGATGACGAGCATCTTTTAGTTGATGTGTGACGTCATTCAATATCATCATTTTAAAGAAAGTATCTGGTTTGAATTTTGTTAATCGAGAAAATTCGTAACTAACTCAACTAGTATTTCACAAATATCATTTCATGCATGTCCAAAAAAAATCCGGTTTGGTTTTATACAGGCTTTTGATGAAATGCCAGTAACTAAATCGAACCAAGTCAACTTGACCGGACCTTGCCATTCCGTGATGCCCTGATAGGAAGACGAATCATGGCTTCCATTAGGTTTTTCCGGTTCGATTGTCCCAACCAAATAAAAATAGTTGGTACAGAATAAATAAGAGTCAGGCATTTTCATTGTCGCCGATTAATCGAAGAGAAAAGGGTTTCGTTTGATCATTTTCAAGGGTAATGTGTCCTTGTCATGTCTAAAACAACGTTGTCAAATGACACAGAGCAGCAGTGATTAATCAACCGTTGATATTGGTAATAGTATCTGGAAGATGGCAGTTACCCACTCCAAGATGTGGTTGACTGAATCAGCATCAAATGCTGGTTACTCAATACGCCTCATATATTCATGGTCAGTTACAAAAATCTAAACAATACAGAGTAACTGTTTTATCTGGGAGTCATAGTAGTCAGATATTTTAAAAACTTTTTAACCATATATTACATTGCAGCTTCTAAAATGGATGGTGCATTTACCTCCTTTACCCTCCCTTAAAAGAGCCAACTAGAACTGTACACATCTATCGTTCCCTAAAAAAACGGTTTTTCATTTCACTCGGTCCAAACCATCCCTTTTAAACAACTTTCAGGATCAGCTTACACCACGGGGTGTCCTTTCCTAGAAGACTTGCTAAAATTAGAGTTGAGAGCTGCAAAACACCACAGCAAAAGGTCTGGCGGGGTTCATGAATCTATTCAGCTCTGTTAAACATAAATTTCAGGTATCGGAAAACCAGCAACTGACTGCCTGCACATCAACAAAACTAGGGACATCCGGTCCGCTTCTGCTCGATTATTCTCTTCTTTCAATGATACCCAGTTTGCAGTCAATCTATAAATGTGAAATGAAGAGCAAGAGCAGGTGCCAGTTGGTTATCGCACATATCCTTTCATTAAAGGTATAAAGGTCTGTGTCTAGAACAGGTAAGTGTTGAAAAACACGAGCTTGGTCGGAAATATGCATACATGTTCACCAGCACCAAGTTTTTCCCGATCTCACTGCCCGTTAAAAGTTCAGAGTTGAAAACGAGAATAGTATATGATCATTACTATAGATCTCTAATCGGCTGCTGGCTTCGGGTTTTCGGACTCTTGCTGCTGCTTCCACTGCTCCGGGGTGAGGGCCTTCCTAATGGAGAGGGCGTGGATCTGCTTCATCTCCTCCTCCAATGCTGCATTCACCATTCGATGCCTCTCCAACAGCCTCTTACCCTCAAACTGTGACGACACGATCTCGATCACAAAGCTTGCCCCGCATCTGGATAATCGGCGTCAAATTATTTTCTTTAATGAAGAGAAAAGGAGATTACTACACATTGCAGCAGAAGAGAAGGGAAGAGAAGTTATACCCTCCAGAGGTGTCTGTGACTTCCTGCAGCACACGAGAAATGCATCAGTTCCAGAATATGAGAAAGATATCGAGACAGATTGCAAGAGATGGAAACCAGTGGAAGTTCGATTTCTATGTTGAGGTCATACATTGGCAAACGATGAGAAATTTCATAATCGAAGACACAATGTCTCCTGTAGCTTTGAAAGAAGACCAGGAAGTTCAAAACGAATTGCATAAGCACGGTCGTGATAAGTCCATCCCTTGCTGTATCATCTCTCCAAGTATTCATCAAAATTCTTCTGTCTGCTAAATGAATCATCTTCTAATCTAGACAGAAAACCTGCTGCCCAGCAGCACAAGTTACCGGAACTCTTATGCCCATTTCGCATGCTGAAATGGAATCACATAAGCACGGTCGAGAAGTCCATCCCTAGCTCTGTCATCTCTCGAAGTATTCATCAAAATTCTTTTGTGTGTACTAAATGAATTACCTTCTGATCTATCTAATTCAGGTAAACCTGCCTGCTCGGCAACATGAATCACCACAATGAGATTCTAAACTGCTATGCCCGTTTGGCACGCCGAGATATGCAACTCCACAACCAGGACAAATAGCAAGCATCAACAAGGTGCCCGTTCCCCCGTCATTTCATCACACCAAACGAGAGACTCTTCTTCCATCATTCGATTTTAATTCGTGCGAAGAACAAGAACAGTTTCTCATTCTCAAAAAACTGAAATCGCTATAAGTTTTATAGCCACTATCAATCAAATCAGAATAAAATTACAAACCAGTAATTCATTCCTCACCTGCAATGAAATGAATCACAAGGGTTTGCGCAAATTAATGATTTCCGCATAAAAACCCTAACTTGAGACGCGTGCTCATGCTGCGATCAAATGACTCGGACAAGAAGGAGAACTAGGTGCCGATTACTCAGAATGGCATCGAAGGAACAGAACTTACGAGGTGTGACGGGTTCATTTTCGACGTCAAGGAAGACTCGACTTGCTCCTTCGTCACTCCCATCTCTCTCCAATCTCTCTGCTTGACGACGGTGCGGAGATTTCTTCTTCTGCCGCGGCTGCTTGTGCTTCCTCTGCGTTTGGTTTAGGTGAAGAAGACGAAGAGGAGAAAGTCCGAAGATTCTGATTCGGTTTTGATGGCCGGTATCTGATGCCCCAGTAGCTGTCGCCAGCCCACGAAGATTCTGTGCCTCCTCAGGCACTATCATTCGTCTTTCTCTGGAACTTGCTGTGATTTGGTCTCATTCATTGGCCCTGCCTGTCCCATTAGCCGGATAAGGTCGTGCCGGCCCAGCCCGATAGACAAGACTGGACCGGCACGGAGAAAGCTTGACCTTATTCAAGTAATAAGATGTTTGTTTTCCTTAAATAAATGTTTGGTGTTCGAGTCATTCATAGGTGGAGAAAGTTGATGCTATGAAAGTTTTACCTTTATTATATCGACTCGACTTGAACTAGATTAGTAAGTAGTTCAAATGACGAATGGTGATGAACACCCAAAAACACCTATGAGGAGTCAAGCCATGACACTTGAATGGGTAGCACTTTTATTTTTTTTGTTAACCAAGGTATCTAAACGCTTTCCGAATCCGATTAGCAATTCCTCGGTGTGCACGCAATAACCCGCAAACCACGTGTTTCTGGTAAGTTAGGTGAACTTAACGGACTCGAAAGTTATAAAGCCTCCACCAAAGGAGAAGCACCCCTCCTAGAACTCAAACCCAGGAAGTCGGCTAGATCTCCCAGCACCCAACCAGTGGGGCTGTTGCCCTGTTGGCAAATGGGTAGTACTTGACAGGTTATTTGGGTGACCCACCTGGCCTTCCATCTTCGGTTGAAGATGGTTTGTCCATGGCTGACCGAGGTCAGTCTCTAGTCTGAGTTTGTTCTTTGTGCACTTGCAAGGAAGTCGATTCTGGAGATGATGGAATAGGTCAACCCCCTACTTAAACCAATAAGGGTATGAAGAGTCCATATCAGTACTCTTTGTACTGTGGATGAGTAGCACTCAATTAAAATTGATTTAACTGATAAGCAGACACGACTGTACACCTACGTACATCTCTACTTAAATCAATTTTCAATTTAAAGAATGATAAGTGACTTAATGTTTGTTTAACTTGGGTAATACTAATATCCGTCCGATATCGGTTATCCGGTCAATCCTTACACCCCGAGGACATTTAGAACGTGCCATTTTAAAGCTATGCATGGACGGATGCCTCTCCACAGCACAATGACGACTCTTTGGGTTGTAGAAAATGTGACTAAGCAAAATTAAGTGCCATAACAGTTATACTTTTTAGTGAACTGTTCTGATTCGAGCAGAAATCAGTCAGGTCTCATTCAACTCGTAATAAAAAAAAAAAAAGGACATAGTGCATTCTTTAAAATGCATATACATTCAGCAGAGCCGTTAGTCTATTATTAATTAATCATTTGAACACACACTTTGTATGCAACAGTCAATCCTGTCAGGGAGAGACCCTCATCTCATTTTCAACTATTTCTTTATTTTCATCCATCACCTTACATCCACAACCCCGATAAACGATAAATAATTCAAATTCAAATCAAATCTACTCAGATGTAAAACTCTCGACCTCAATCATAAATTTTCTCTATTCGCAAAATTTAAGTGAAAAGATGTCGAACCGCCCTAACTTATTTAAATTTAGTATCTTATAGGCATGTACCACTAGTGTCTAGAAATGACTACAAGCCATTGACCAGTCCAGTTCGAACTGTGTCGGTCTACTGAGAAGTAAAACTCTCTCAACATAAATTTTCACCGTCGATAGATACTCAAACCCGAGACTTCTGCTTAAGGGACCAAATGCCGAATGATCACTCGAACCAACTCGTGCTAGCATTCCATTCAATCAGTGTTTTCACCTGTAATAAGTTAAACGATTTGTGCAGTAGTCAACTTCTAAATATGGACCCTCTGTGGATCTGATCAATAATGTATCCAATAGTGTTGCCTTTTGCCACTCTACTTTATCCATGCATTCCCGCTATTGCAAGTCCACTATGTTCCAGCCATTTTAGGGAGATTTGATTAGCACAAGAAAAAAAAAAGAGAGATAAATAATACATAATTTAATAATAAATTAAATTAATAAAATAAAACACAAATGGGAGAGGCTGCTTAGGAAGATCACTAGCAACCGGAAAGCAAACCTTTGAAAGGGAAATTCGAGTTCAAGAGGGCCGCTAAAAGATCGCACCTTGTATAGGTTTTTTAATATGGGACAGACTCGTGTCGGCTTATAATATTGCATGGTCCTTGCAAAGATATAGGCGAAATCTTTTGCCAAAAAATTTTGTCGAAATTCGGACGAATTTCTGTTTTGGTGGAAATTCGTTAATGAAGAAAATATTCGAGAATCGGAGGGGGCTGGGTGCTGCCAGGAGGATTGAACTTGGCCTAGAGGATTGTCCATTTAGACAAAGATCTACACTTGATATATCATGCATTAAATAATATTTCGACCAGGGTCGGCATGATAAAGTGCAAAACTTTTTTTCAATCAATAATTTTCTCTATTTACGAGACTTGAAATCGAGAATTTGCTTATGAGGAATATGGATCCAGCCACCCTATATCAGGGACAAGCCCATTATTCTTTTTTAGTTACAAATGAGACTCGTAAGTCTAAAAAAGTGACATGAGATCAAAGTGAATTGATTGAAATGGTAGAGCACTTCTTCTTCTTAAGTAAGGTCTCAGGTTCGAGTCATGTAAGTGGAAAGAATTCACCTTATAAAAGTTTTACTCCTTAGTGGACATTCCCAGCTTGAACTGTATTAGTTAGAACCCGTTGGACTTCTAAATACCAGTGTTTTAGGCCAAAAACAAAAGTGATAGGAGGAAGATGAGACTAAAACGGGGATGAGGAGTTTACTGACGAGAATTAAACTCAGAGTTTTTCATGATATCAAATAAAAAATAATATCATTATTCTAAATCTCCTTTTCCCGTAGCAAAGCTATTTTAGATTTGAAATCATGGTGTCCTAAGATTGATGGATCCTCTTACAGCCATTGTAAATGCTCCTATCTACAAATTGAATTGCTTGCCCCCACAGGAACGCGACCACTCTCGAGGGTGTGCGTGCGTGTGTGTGTGGCTTTAGTTCTTCCAATTTCAGTGGGGAGAAGAAGCTAAGGAACACAAGAAATTTGCACAACAACGAAAGACACCTCATGTCAATTTTTTGTTGTGTACTATGATACAGAATCACCCTTTCTAGTATATAGAAATCATAATCCACCTCCCCCATTTTAGAATTCCACGAGTGGCTTCACCCTCAGCTCCCATTATTTGTCTCCACCTCTCTCTCCTGCTCTCTTTATCATTGCAAATCAATCATACTATCGTCGTGAATAGGTTAAAACGGTAAGATATCTCTTTTCTTTAAGCAATATTTCTAGTTCGAGTCTTGCGAATACAGAAAATACATGTTGGAAAGGCCTTATCTCCTTAGTCGACCAACCCGACTCGAACCCCAAATTAGTTAGGGTTTATTGGACTTTTTGAATATTCGATGGTGTCCACTTCAAAAAAGAAAATCAATGATACTCATTTTTCATTGGGCAACCCATGTATTTAAAAGTTCAGTGGGAGTTAATTGTAAATTTTTTGCTCGATTTATAGCAGCTTAATCTCATTTGATCATAAAAGTTTTAACCTGAGAGGTACATAATTTTCTTAATTTTTATTGATTTTTAGATGTTCAATCTCCGCAGTAACCAATTTAGATTTGAACGGAGTTGGTTCACTGCGAGATAAAACTCTACCATTTATATATTCCTGGTTTATAGAGTTTAAACCCTACTTAAAGAAAGAAGTATCTAATCATTTTAATCAACTGATTTTGACAATAAATCTCATTTTCATACTCCATATTCGTTCGGAGAAAATATTTTATCAGATTGTATCATCATATTACACTACTGAAATTGTCACACTGACAATAAAAATCAATTATTCTTAGGTTGTTTTTGTGTTTTTTGGCTTTTGTTAAAAATGGCTAAAAACAGGAAAATTTAATTAATTAATATAATTAATACGTTAAAACTATTACATAATGTTACCGCCATACAAGATTCCATCTCCTTTTCTTGATCCCTTCCCCCTTCCTTTCTTATATGAGGAATCGCATTTGGCAAACACTTGTCGAAAAGTAATTTTAAGAATCGGTACGATGATACTTCTCTTTCACGATGATGTGACACAGACTTATCCTCCTCTTTCACAGAGCTGCGGTTCCCCTGGTCATTAGGAATAATGATATGTGTGAGCATATATACATACACAGGAAATGAATAATTCAGCGTTGAAAAGGATAAATTCTTCAATTCATCGGTCATATCACGTAAATAATATTGATATATTGACGTAGTATATCAGTTCAATTATGATTCACCATTTATTGAAATTTTTAAATAATTTTTTGCCATATATATTTTTCAATTATGATTCACCATTTATCAGGTTTTTATATTTTTAAATATTTTTTTAAGATTTAATAATCATAAACGTATAATTATTGATTACATATCAAGTTCTGATTGGATGAATATATTACGTAGGTATCATCTACCTGATAGCCGTTCCACTGAAAACTTTCTCGTAGAAAAGAAGCAGCCAATGACAACAATTATACATGCATGAAGTGCCAAAATGTTTGGTCTGCATATTATCCAAGTTTCGATCGGATTTTTCTTCGGTAATAAACGGGTCTCAATCGAGCTCATACATTAATTAAGAATCAAATTACAAAATCTATAAACTGGGCATGAAAACCCTGCAACACCAATAAACAACAAAGGTTTTGCCGACCGGAAAGACAGATATCAATCCGATGAAAACCTAGATATTAGATTTGTTTTTTGGTAATGAATAGAAATCAACCGAGCCCATACAGTGATTAAAAATCAAATTTCAAAGTGCACAGGCGGGGGCTAGAAAACCCCTACAGTATCAGCAAACAGTAAACGTTGTAAATCAGAAAGATGGACGTCGATCCTATGAAAACCTCTCGAGTGCGAAAGCTTTGATTATTGGATTTCTGATTCTTGATTGGTGGCACGGTTAAGAACAAAAGGTGTTGGTTGTAGTTGGCTAAGGTGATTGGTCGGTCTGGTTTTTATAGTGACTTTCCTGCTCAGAGTCCTCCAATTGATCATCCACTTTGACTCGCGTTTTCTTTTGAATTTCAATCTTAATTTGAATTTCATTTCCAGCCCACATAACATAACCCCATAAGACACGTAAAAATTTAGCAAAAACAAAAGTAAAATTAGTCACCAACATCGATCGATTGAATTGGTCTGAAAACTATCTCTGTTATATAAGTAATGCATTGGATTCGAGTTGTATAGATCAATCTAATGAGATTATATGGGCGGTCCATACCCGAAAAATTAAAAATTGCCAGAAGGAATCTCCTTGTGACATTGAAGGAGATTTTCGAATTCCGATCATGCATGATTCTAACATTTCCATTTCAACTAATTAATAGAACAAGCGCACTCACGACTTAAAAACTATGTACATTTTGATGTACGTTCTAAGCTAAACGCTCCCTACTGTTCCCTCCATTGCATGGCAAGTCAGTAACAGCTTAACCGGAACCGAAATCGGAGCCAATGCTGACTGCTTGATAGGTGTGAAATACATCTATATCTTCTAGTTGGTGCCCCGATAATCTCTTACCGGGCCTTCCGGTTCTAGTGGTGCAATGGTGACTTGAACCGGTCGATCTAGCTGTGCTACAGGCCCGGCCGATGAGCTGCATCCAACGATCTTCTGGCATGTCTCGATCAGGCAGCGTCGGCAAGTGGGGCATGACGAGTGAGAGCTCAGCCACTTGTCGATGCACCAGGCATGGAATCCGTGGTGGCACTTGGGTAGGAGCCGGACCCGTTCTCCCGGGGCAAACTCCGACAAGCATATCACGCACTCGGTGTCGAGCCCGGGAAGCTTGAGCTCCGCTGAGTAGCTCACCACCGGGAATGTCTTCAGGGCCTTTCTCTTGACCCCGGTGTTGGCTAACCGGGTCGACGTTGCCGGCCGACCTGCAGAGGAGTCGGAAGCCACGAAGCTCGTGCACCTCAGGGCACACCTGATAATCGAATTCAAACCTAGGGAGCATATTAGGGCGCACAGCAAGACCGAGAGGACCATGATGACATTAGAGTCGAAGCTGTTGTCCTCAGGCCCGTACGGTCCAGGTGGCGAGGATGAGTCGTGGCTTATCGATGGCGGTGGAGCCGATGCTGATGATTGGTGCGAGTCAGGGCTCAGAAGAAGCAATCTTCTCGAGTAGAAATCACCCACAAAATCTTGGAAGGCTAGGGAAGTTGAAGCAGGCATTTCGGAGGGTAATATGGGGGAGAGAGCGCCTTAGGCGGTCGTGAGAAGTTGGACTTATTTCCTCGGAAGCAGAAGCACTTGGAATTATATACATAGGGAGCGCTAGATGCTTTTTGAGATTTACCGATAAGAGTTGACTGGGATGATTTGGTACATTTTCCTCATAAGTAAATACCTGAAATTAAGTCATAGGAAAGAAGAAAATTCACGGTTGATAGAGTTTCGCTTCTTTTTGGATGAATCTAACTTGAATTTAAGTTAGCCGCGACTTGCTGAATTGAATTTCTGGATAATTGGCACGACGCTTGGAATTTTTATATAAGGAAAGTTGGTTATGCTGACTTGACATCTCTTTCTCTTAAATAATGTCAGTGATTCAAGTCCTACGAAGTGAAAAAAATTTACGATTAGGCGAGTTTCAAGTTTTAACTGTTACTGGATCAAGTCAACTCAAATTTGAATCAGTTTCAACTTATTTGACTTTTAAATATCATGCAGTGAATATCAGAAAAGTTTAAGATTTTCTTTATTATGTGATGTGTTTGAGAATGCTCTTGAGGGCTTTGCCCACATTGGGCATGAGGTTTTTATCATTTCATGGGTCCCCTTTCATCAATAACATGTCAAATCTATATATTATCTCTATCAATGCTGCTTTGGCTCACATGGATACTCCACTCAGAACCCCTCAGAAGCAGTGTTCGTAATGGGCTTTCCAATCAATGATGGGACCCAGTACACTTTGTGCGCGGGAAAAGGTGCCACGTGTCATCCAGCTCTGTCGAGCTAAAAAGTTTGTGCACAACCATGTCACCATGTGACAGCATTTATGTTACGTTACTGTATCGGTTGTTTTTTATTATTTTTTAGAATTTTATATAAAAATTAAAAAACTAAATTTTATTAACCGATATTAATATGTAAGTACTATTATGCTATGACACAGTTAAAAAAATAAAATAAGAGAAAGCTTGCTCCAATCTAGCATATCTCCCAGTGCCTAAAAGGACCCACCAGCTCACTAAAGGGCGATGAACCCTTTCTCATACTTAGATGACTTGGAAACTATTGGGGTTTGTAGTGCAATGGCTTGCTCCACTCGTCAACATTTGAGAAGAGGCATTATTTTTTTTTCTTATTATCATAAACAATTTTCAGTACGTACGATCACTTGATGTTTTAAAAATCAATGATCTCGAGGTAATTTAGATTTGAGACAAGTCAACTCCCTCGAAAATAGTAAAATCTTCTAATTGAGATTTCTATTTATAAAATTTGAACTTGAGATTTTATTTATGAATAAAAGATATCAATTCATTTTAATTAGTAAAAGTCTTCTAATTGGGATTTTTTTCTATTTATAAAAATCGAACTTGGGTTTTTATTTATGAATAAGAAATATCGATCCATTTTAATTAAGTTGCGTTCATAGCACAAACTATTTCTTTTTTTTTTAATAATTTGTAATCACATTAATAAACAAAAACACACAAAATACCAGCTTCTCTTTGGAGATATTTGTGGGACATTCATACCCGTTTCTGTATTGTCTAAATTTTTTTCTTCTCTATCACGTTCTTGTTCGCCTGTTATATCGGAAAAAACATACAGAAAATATGCACAATGAGGAGACACATCATAACTCGGAGAGAGTATTGTAAGTGATGGATATATCACATGACAGTACTGATATAATTTTACGAAATTAATGAAATTCAATTATTTCAAATTTTTTTAAATAAAACTGTTAAAATAAAAAAAATAATTCTAAAAATAACTGAATTATATTATTTTATAATATTATATCAATACTGTCAGATAATATATTCATGACATACCAGAGTTGCTAGCAAAGATCATTTGTGAAAGATTATTGAAAGGACACATTGAGCTAACTTAGCTTCTAAATGGGATAAGGACCTAATTCGCAATTTCATCGGACATAGAACAAAGACAAGGCAGTACGAACCTTTTTACGATTCCTCGTCTCTCTCTGGTTTTTCCTTTTTTATCTTTCCCAATCTTTGGTGGGACACAACACCAACTTCCTTTGCATTTTGGGTTGCCATATTCGATTCAAGTTCTAATGTACACAGATACGCTAGTTAGCGAAAGATCCTTACTATCGTCGAATATAAGTATATGTGTACAATTTACTCTGTAACGGATATATGATCCTCCCATCGAACAGGTCGAACCCGGCCATCGGCATTTTACACGACGGACCTAGTGATGATCATATGTCATCTTGGTCGGACTAATAATTAATTATTGATCTCTCTCGACGGGAAAAAGGAAGATGCCATTGCTTTAATTTTTAAGAATCTAATGAAATTCATATTAATTATGTCCGTGTCTGACCGATTGATTGCGACATAAAATTCGCTCGATTATGAATTTCTTCATCCACAAGACTCGAACATAATATCCTATTTAAAGAGAGAAAATATCGAATTATTCCAATCAATACATATTGATTGCTTTCTTTTGTTAGTTCTTTGGGCTCTTTTGACACTGGCCTACAACTTTCATCCTCCACATGAATCCGGCTTTTATGGATACATAGAATCGAGTAACTAAACTGCATAAAGGCAGATTAATAAAGGGAAAAGGGTGTGCCAAGGATAAAAAATAATGTGCAAAGTAGATAGTCCCGTCCGCCATTAAAGAAAAATTGTGTTTTCTTTTTCACTATCACGGTTCCCGATCAAGAGGTCCTATTCTGTTCCGGTACTGAGAGATCAATCCCGAGACCTCAAAAGCTTCGGCCGACTCCCTCTTCTTTGAAGACTGAACTCTAGTTGCGTGGAATCAAGAAACGAAGTCTCAATAGCCATGGAATCAATCCACCGGATTTCATACGATCGGACTTCGGTTGCCAAAGTAGAGAAAATCGACCATGGTTAATGAGGCTTCGTTTCTTGATTCCATGTGATCAGAGTCTGTCTCCAAGGAAGAGGGAGTCAGTCGAAGCTATCAGTCATGGGATCGATCTCTCACTACCAGAGTTATCAGTCTGGGGATCGATCTCTCACTACCAGAGTCCAATTCCCTCTTCTTTGAAGACCTGACTCCAATCACATGGAGTCAAGAAACGAAACCTCAATAGTCGTGGTCGATTTCCTACGCTTCAGCAGTCGAACTCCGATAGTATGAAATCCGGTTGCATCGATTGTGAATTTGTTCATTCATAATACTCGAATCTAATATACTATTTACGGAGAAAAAATATCGAATTATCTCAATCAATTCATATCGACTATTTTCTTTTGTTAGTTCTGCAGGCTCTTTTGACACTGGCTGACAACTTTCGTCCTCCATATGAATCCGGCTTTTATGGATACATAGAATCGAGTAATTAAACTGCATAAAGGCAGACTAATAAAGAGAAAAGGGTGTGCCAAGGATAAAAAATAATGTGTAAAGTACATAGCACTAAGTCCCGGCCGCCATTAAAGAAAAATTGCGTTCTTTTTTCACTATCACGATTCGGGATCAAGAGGTCCCGTTCTGTTTCGGTACTGAGAGATCAATCCCGAGACCTCAAAAGCTTCGACCAACTCCCTCTTCTTTGAAAACCGAACTCCGGTCACATGGAATCAAGAAACGAAACCTCATTAGCCATGGTCGATTTTCTCTACTTTGGCCCTACTTTGGCAACCGAAGTTCCATCGTATGAAATCCGGTAGATTGATTCCATGGCTATTGAGGTTTCGTTGTTACTATCCTTTTAACGCCGGTCACATGGAATCAAGAAACGAAGCCTCATTATCCATGGAATCAATCTACCGGATTTCATACGATTGGACTTCAGTTGCCAAAGTAGAGAAAATCGACCGTGGCTAATGAGGCTTCGTTTCTTGATTCCATGTGATCAGAGTCTGGTCTCCAAGGAAGAGGGAGTCGGTCAAAGCTATCAGTCATGGGATCGATCTCTCAGTACTAGAGTTATCAATCTTGGGATCGATCTCTCAGTATTAGAGTCGGATTCCCTCTTCTTTGAAGATAGGACTCCGATCACATGGAGTCGAGAAACAAAACCTCAATAGCCGCGGTCAATTTCCTCCGCTTCAGCGGCCGAACTCCGATCGCATGAAATCTGGTTGGGTCGGGTTTTTTTTGTTTCAATAATTTGTTAAGTATTGGTGGTCTCATCCGATCCCGGCAAGTTGTTACTTCAAATCGTTATCTTCTTCTGCCATGCAAGTGGCAGGATTTGAAATCTAGCTAATAACATTGGGTTCCCATAAATTAGTTGCTCTTTGTGGCTCTGAATCAAAGGCAACATGATCTTGCTAGATCCTTAATCAAATCTTAAGTAGATCCAAGCCGCCATTAGGTGCTTAGATACGACAAAGCACACTACACTCTGTACATACCACCCGATATCGACAAATTCACTTCGAGTGATTCAATGTTTGAGTCGGGCCAATTCACTAAAATATGAAACTCTCTCAATCATAGATTTTCTCCATTCACAATACTCGAATTCGAGACTTCACTTCAAGAAATGGAATGTTGAACCGCTTCAGCAAACACATACGGGAAACATATAGTAGGAGAAAGTATTTTATGAAATGGTCTTGATGGTGGCACCAATGAGATTTAATTATTTTAAAAATTAAAAAACAACCTCAAAAATAACTGAATCTTATAGGTCAGGGTCACCACACGTAAGTACTGTCACATGATGATAACATGACATGAGATACCTTCTGATATGGCACACATGGTATTTGAAAGCTCCATGGACATTAACTAATCTATGTTTGAACAGAGTCGGTCCACTCCAATATGAATTTTATCTATTTATAAAACTCGAACTTAATATATTATTTAATATTCAATCCTACAAGTCCACCAGCTTCCGACAGTTACAGTGTAATAACAGGTTATGGTGGTTTTATCGAAAAGGGTGGCCGGAGGACACGGACAAGTGGGCTGTACGTTTTGCTTTCTTATAACCTTTTTTGTATTATATATTTTGCGTTAAAATCTTTCTTCAGCCAGAGGAGAAATCATTCTTAAGTGGTGCGTATATTACGAGTCAGCATTAGTGTATTGTCAATTATTTTTAGGATTTTTTTAATTTTATTTAAAATTTTAAAAATAATTAAATTTTACTGACTTATAACACCATATTAATACTGCATGCCTTTTATCATCTCTCTATCGTTTCCAGTATCTTCAAATCTCCCGTTACTTTGATCCGAATCTTTGCTGTGGGCTGGAACTCACTGGGAAAAAACATGCTCGATGATTGGGACCATGCGGGGGAAAGATTTAAGAGGGAGGAAACTGTACGGCTGTCCTTCCACTTCGAGAAATTTCTAAAATGTCGTATGAGTTTCTTGAATTTTATTTATTCATTCTTTTAGAAAATTATCTTTTCTTACCCTTTTATCCCGGTTCTTTTATCCATTTCGTTGAGTTAGATGGATAGTAGCAACCGTAACAATCTTGCCACCCTCGATATGCCATGTTGGTGTTTTCGTATTTGACCATGAACATTTCAAACGAACCGAACAACCGGTGCAGGCACCGACCCTGTTAGGGCAATACAAGTAGATGGTCAGTATAGTTTGTTAGATCTTATATCAGTCAAATAAAAAAAAAGTAATGTGTTTATAAGATAACTAGTTACTATTATCTAACAGTCTATTGTAAGATCCACTGATAATAATATAATATATAAATGTTTGATCGTGGCAATCCCTGACGTAAACCCGGGCCAGTCTTCGATAGTTCCTCACCGACGTAAGCCCGCAAGTCCGACAGTCTTCTCTCAGCCAGTCGTCAACTTCAGTAACGACTTTCTCACAACACAACATAATTCAGCACGGTTAACAAAAGCCGACATCCTCCAACCACATGGTCAAAGAATTCACTAATTTTAGCAAATGTTTTGACACGAAAGTATAGAGAAGATTCAAACAGGAGACCTTGAATTCATCAAGTTGTACGAGATTACGGCACCTTATTTGGTGGAGAGTGAGACGATTCTCTTTGGAGGGTGATTGAATCGATCAAATTGGGAATGTGATGCACGTGCTCTTTTCTAATTGGGGAGTGTTCTTTCCCCTCCTTTTTACTATTTGTTGCACTAGTGTAAAGTCGCGCACAAATGTTCGTGGCAAAGGACGTATGAACAAATGAACAAATAAGATAAGGACGTAGCAAATGTGTGGGAAGGTTTACATGCGGATCTTCGATGATTCGATCCCACAGCCAACAACGGGATGGCTTTTTCTCAGTTGGATTCTTTCCAAAAAATTCCCATATAACCTCATATTTAGGTGCATATTTAGAAATTTTATGTAAAAGAAACAAAACTCTATAGAGAAATTAAAGGAGTAGTAAAAGAACTGTGTAGATGGCATATTACAAAAAAAAAAATGGAAATTATATATCGATAGGACCCCTGAATGGCCTACTGGATGTCGGGTCAGAAAGTTTTCAGACGGGGTTTAAGGATAGCTCTTTGGGAAGAGGGAGATTGAAAATAAGAGCAAGAAGATGATAGGAGGAGGATGAATGTTTCTGCGAGTCTTCCATTGGACCTGGGATCGAACTACATTGGCCTTACCTGTACAAAGGACTGATGTGGCACTACTTCTCACGTGTTTGGAGCACAGATCAACGTTACTGTGCCCAAGAATGTCTGACTTATAAGTGTCATAACTTGGCTGTTTTTGTGGTCAAGAGAGAGCGTTTAACTTGTAAGTGTTAAGAAATAAATTTCGCACCGGGGAATTAAAAGATCGAAATCTGATTTTATAAGATAATTAAGTACCATCTGATATCTTATACATATGATCGGAAACGGGTTCAATCTCTTATAAATTCGAGTGAATATTTTACTGCAAGAGTCGGATCGAAGTGAGTTGGGTTGGACCTTTCATGAGGGTTTACTTGGGTAAGCAAGATCTGGCAAACGTCACGGATTTTACAGTCTTTTTTTCCTTTTTCTTTCAATGAACAACTTTCCTATGCCCGTATATCCGGTGAAAGTATTTGTAAGTAACGGGTACACCACATGGCAGTGCTAATATAGTGTCACGAGCCAATTGGATCAACTATTTTTAGGGTTTATTTTCTTCCATTTTAGAGTTTTTTTCCTTTTTATTTTATTAAAAATATTCTAAAAATAAATTAATCATATTGGCTCGTGACACCACACTAACATTATCACGTGGTGTACCTGGTACGCACAAGATTCTCTCGTATATCAGACTATGGTCATTTTTTTAAGTTTTTAAATGAGAGAAATATTTTCTTACTTAGAAAATAATGTTATAATATAAAAATGGGAGAGCTCCATATGCAGCAGCTATGCATAGATTGGTTAAGCCATGATGAAAAGAAATGAAAGAAAATCAGACAGGAAATATAAAAAGAAAAAGGGAAAAAAAAAGCCATTAGATGAGAAGCTTCCTGCGAGTTTCCTGAAAGGAGAAGAAAAGGTGTCCGACAATAATTTTTAAAGTAGTGAATGGATCTGGAATCCCATCGTGAATGATGAAGGCAGCAACGCTCATTTAAATTGAAATTACCCCTTTTTCTTTTAAATTATACAAACTGTTTATGTTCCTAATATAAGAAAAGATGAATTACTATCTGTTGCGATAAAATAGATAACCAAAAAGATACGCAAGTGTATGTATCGCGCAAATAATAAAGTGACGAATATCAAGATCGTTCCCCTGAGGATCTAAGTCAATCAAACTAAGCAATTAAGCCAAGCTAGGCAATTCAAAATTGGATGGGAATTTAATGAAAACAAAAAAGGTAAATTGAAAGCAATTAGAAGAAATTCAATCAGTTTAATGAACCCAGGGCTCACAACTTCCCTCAATTCTACTTCTAAATCCAATCCCGATCTCTATATACAATTGACTACGGTGCTACTATCCCAGGGTTTTGTGTCTCCTTGCCTACCTCTCGGTTTAACAAGGACGTATTTCTAGGACGATACTAATCATTCTATCTCTAGGCAATTAATATTAAGAAACCCATTGAGTTCGAACTCTAATTTGGATACCTAGGGTGAACGGCTAATCTCTCGATGCTTCTCACAAATAATCCCGACCTCTCGGCGTGAATTATCCTAAGTTATACTATCTCCAGCGTGATTACGATTTCATCTCTCGAATTCATCGAATCTCCTAATCGATCTAATTGGTGGCCAATCAATCAGAAAGCATTAAGGACGAGAATAGTATAAGCAACACGACGTAATCAATCACATATAAAAGAAAGGGGAGGAACTTAGAAAATAGAAAAGAGTTTCATTACTCGCCCTAGGAAATAGGGAATTTAGTTCATGATGAAATTAACAAAAAAAATACCAAGAAAAGATCCGAACACACCATGACTAAGAAAAGGAAAGAGGAAGGAAAGAAAAATCTCTTGAATGATTCGAAGTCGATCTCTCAATCCTCGAAGTCGTCTTGAAGCATGTTGATCCTCTTCCTTCCTTGAAGCCGTGAGTGAATCCAATTCTTCTTGGCACAAAACAAACGTATCAAAACTGGTATGAAAAGTCGTCCCCTACGTATGCTGCTAGGTCGAGACTTTATAAGGATAGAGAAAATATATTCTGCAAGATATTGTGTTTCCCTCAGAGTAAGTCAAGTGAAATATACTCCTTTGAGTCATATTATCTCAGAATATCTTTCATATCGGGTTTCGGGATCTTTAGGAAACACGATATTCTGCAAATATTGCGAAATCTTCTCTGCCAGCGCGAGGTCTTAACCCTGAGTTGCGACCCATGACTCTATTCAGTTTTCTGCTTTAGAGAGTCGCGACCCCTCCCCTATTTTCTCTGTTTTCCAGCTTCTGTCCAACTTGGTTCCATGAGTCGGGGTCCACTTTCTTGGCCTGGTTAGCTCTTCAATAACCACCTATATCAATTAAAAATCCGGAAGTACCAACATTCTTGGAAGAAAATTTGAATTAATTAATTATAAATTGATTTCACTCAACTAAGGAAAAAACAACCAATCATATGTTAAAATCTCATAAAACTCGAACAACTTACTTGAATCTAGGTTAGAAAATATGTTCAAATAAACATATTCATATAATTAACATATCTTGCTTTATAACTTAGAGATCCTGAGTTCAATCTCACCCGTTACACTTTCCGTGCCCCTTTAATCTCATATTGATTCTACCATTTCTAAATAGTGTATCTTCTATACACTGAAAAAAATTTAAAATATGGAAATTAGGAGGTGAGAGAACCATGAATGATTGTGTGCGAATGACGCATATAAGTCTAAAAATGGTAAAAGTATGAATGGGATAAGAAGGGATAAGAGAAGTTCGACCAGTGAGATCAAACCCGGAACCTCTGAGATACAGGACGAGAACGGTATCAATTGTATCAAATTCTCTTTTTCAATAAGAATCAATTTCTAATTGTCTTGATCTATATAAATAACATGTGGAAGCTAAGATCACGTAAGAATTTTTCCATTGTAATAACCAATGATCATTATTTTTTTTTTTAGCTACGAGAGATGACTATGAAGAGTCATTTATTATGTTAGTAAAACAGTGGCTCGATGGTACGTGGGAGGGGGCCATTATACATCTCTATTATTTTAAGGAGTAACATAAGTAATCGGTCTCTTTTTTAATCTTTTAGAAATACCCATGATCATTAATTTTAATTAATAAAAAAATACGAATAAGAATGAAGTTAAACAATCACTCATGAAAATAGGACTACTGGTTCAAGTCATAACTACCTCTAATTTTCTTTTTTAAATTATATATTTTATTTTTTATTATACATAGTAAAGGTTAAAAATACTATAAATTCATTCTCAATTGTAAAATCATGTCAAATATTAGCACAAAAAATAGTAGAACTTTGTATTCAATTATTTAATTGATAATTTTATATATAGCACGGATCAATTTCTAGTTCTGTTCAATGGGGAGAGAGGATTCCTACCCGTCAACATGACTTTTTTTCCCTTTTTTTAATTTGTGAGCAAGAAAAATTCGAGATTATTGTACGAACTCAAGTCACCACGTTATTGAATGTTTAACATATGACCATTAACTATCGCATCATAGTTTTCTATTCATTTAAAATATTTATTTTTTAATTATATTTATTTACGTATCGAATATTTATTTACTAAGTTCACTATATCATCCATCCTAAGAATTTTTCAAGAAAAAGGAAGGAAAATGAAAAAAATCACACGTGTCCCCCTGAGGCGAGCATCCTCGTACACACTAGATGGTCAGGAAAATACGGTTATTGACGGTTACTGTGAAGATGCAAATAACCGAATTTCGAATCTCCTGTCTTCAGCTTTATCTGTCAAGCTTTTTAACGGGCTGTTGCAACCAAAAGCTCTTGGGCTTGGGTCCATAAATTTGTCTTCAGGTCCCACGTGACCAAGTTCTCTTGTTATGTCTTGTATTTAATGTAATCCAAGATCTTCTTCTTGCACAACCGATGTGAGATTGATGTATCACAAACTTCTCCTTAAAGGCTTAGCGTCCTCTCTGGGCCCTTGGACCGGGTCCGTATTAACTCCTGCCACTCGGCCCTGGGTCCAGACTAATCCTCACGATTCCGACTCGTGGTTAGTATAACATTCGACCCGCAATCCTCCATGGTTGTGGGCCAAGTCGGCTTTGATATCACATGTAATATCGCGAGCCCGTCATCCAAAAGTATTAGCTGTTAGCGCTCTTGAGTTCATTAGACCTTTTATATATATATATATATATATATGAAAGATCTCCTCCTTATACAACCGATGTGGGATTGGGGCGTCACAACCATCCCAAAAATAATCAAAACAAAAAATAAAAGACACCCAAGAGAGGATCAGAAATGCTACCTGTAATTGTAACTGTAGATCAAAGACAACCACGACCTGACTGAGGTTGTGCACGGAATTAGGACAATGAGATAAGAAGGAACTCAGACAAGAAAATTGAGCGAATAAACTCAGACGGGAAGACAGGGCACAGTTGATAGACACGGCACTCAGCAGGAAGATCAAGGCATCAAGCTGCTAGACGATCAACGGACACGATAGGAAAAGGAAGCAGCTCGTCCACAGAACAAGACCATGCATTTATAGGATTGAGCTGCCCAAACAATCTATGGAAATCATTCAATTCTAACTTTATCTGCTCTAGGCTGGATCTGCAGAGAATCCTGATAAACTTTTTAAGTTCTGAATACGGCAAAACATTCTAATCCTTCGACTATATCCATTGCCAGCCTCGTCTTGAAGCAGTTCTCTCAACTTTCAAATCAGCTCGTCCACAGAGCTACGGCAAATGGAATGGGACAGCGAGGACGAAGGAGACGAGATGAAGGTTGGCCTGGCCCAGCTGTGGCCGCTTCAAATTAGGGTTCTGCTCTCGACGGGAGTGGAGTGGAATTTGTCTAAGTCTGACCCTGTTCCTTTTTTTTTTTTTTTTAATTTCTTAAAAGACCGGTTCAATTACGAGTTTGCATGGGCTTGCCAAGAACCAGGTTCGACTGGGCGGGTCACATGAGCCAGTAGGAAATTGATTGCAATCCTATCAACCAGACCGAGTAATGGCCGGTTCCTAGTCGAACTAGTTCGACCGGCTATCTCAGTCCGACTTTAAAAACTATGCTAATAACTTGTTGAACATCTTATTTTTTAGTTATAAAAGAAATTTATGAATTTTAACAGGTCAAGAAAGAACATTGGACCACGGCTGAGAGTTTTTTTTATGCGGATGGCTGAGAGAGTTTAGAAAATTAAATTTAAAATATCTTAGTCTTAGATTAATAATATTCTCTTGGTAGCGTTATGCTTCCACTCATTATATCTATCCATCAAGCACTAGCTGACTTATGGACTATTAAGGATGTAAACAAGTCGAGTCAAACTCGAATATATAATGTTCAAGCTCGGCCTGTTTAGCAATTTGTGAGCTTGAACTCGGCCGAGCCCAATATTTTAAATTTGGACTTGACTCATTAAAATAAACAAAGTCTCATCAAGCCTATACGAGCCGATCTGAGAAAGAAAATATAACTCGAGCACGAGTCATTGTGTCGATTGCATAGAGTGAGAAAGACTAAAGATGAAGAGGGAAAGAACAAAATAATAGTTTTAAATAAGAATTTGATATGATAATATTGATTGTTTTTTAATTTCTCTAAAGTTAAATATTAAGAATAGTAATTATTGCTATACAAAAGAATAATCCATTAAATTGGTCCTTAAAATTTCAACAAACCATTAGTTTGGTCCTTAAAATTTGAAAACAATTAATTTGATTCTTACTGTTCACTTTCGTTAGTTAATTTGGTCCAGATATTATAACACTGTTTGCAGATGTTGACATGGACAGTGACGACCACGTCAGCGAGTCCCACATGCCACGTGACAAGTTATAAGTAGTTGAAATTAAAAAATAAAATATAATTTCATCAATTTATTGATTGTCATGTGGCGCGTGGGACGCTGATGTGGCAGTCACCGTCTACGTCAACATCCGTAAATGATATTATAACACCTAGACTAAATTGACTAACTGAAATGAACAGTAAGGACCAAATTAATGGTTTTGAAACTCTAAGGACTAAACCGACAACTCACTATAAATTTAAAAATCAATTTGATGGTTTACTTTATATAAACCAAAACATTTGTTTAAACATACAAGTTTCACGAGTTGAATATTACTAGGTTCGCCTTGACTCGTTTAACCGACGAACCGAAACTGAGCTCGAGTTCATTAAAATTGAGTCGAATTCGAGCCTTTACCAAGCCGAGTCTGAACTGTTCACGAATTGTAGCATCTTATTGCACCCCTACGGACCATAGTGGAAAAACCCAATATGTAAAGTGTATTGGGCCACTTTATAAAAAAAATTGAAAACAGGGAGTATTTTGTAATTAAAAATTTTAGTTTTTATATTTATTTTCAAATATATTTCCATTTTCCGACAATAGAATTCAGCCAAAAAGAAAAAAGGAAAAATCCGATAGAATGAAAAGAGGAACGAACCAGTTCGTAATGAACCATCCCTGAATTGAGCAAAAAAAAAAAGAACCATCCCTGACTGCTGTGCTAACCGATCGACCGATACTGACAATGGAAGCAGAAGCAGTATTAGAGAATCTAAGGGAGCCGACCGTAATCGGAGACTACGTGCTGAGATCGAAGCTCGGAGAAGGGGCTTACTCCACCGTGTGGAGAGCCGAGCACCGGGCCACCAGCGAAACTGTGGCGCTTAAGCAAGTCCACCTCTCGAGGCTCAATCGGCACCTCAGGAACTGCTTGGACTGCGAGATCAGCTTCCTTTCTTCCGTCAAGCATCCCAATATCATCCGCCTTCTCGACGTGGTTCAGGTCGAACAGCTCTTTGTTTTTTTTTTTTCTTTTGGTAAAGTGGAATTTATGCCAGTTGCTATGATACTCTGTGGAAGTCAAGTTTGAATTTTTATGGTACTACTGTGGCCTTGATCGCAAAAAGAGGAAATTATAGGGAAAAGGTTTGGTGCAGCGGTGTTGCCGACAACGTGGACCAAGAGTTCTGGTTCAATTCCGATCTGTTGAGACTCCTGTAATCGGGTGGAAAATAGGGCATTGTAATTGATTGATAAAAATGGTGAATTTCTTGGAGCTTTACATGAGAATATAAAATCTTTGCGTTGTTTTTGTTTTGTGCTACTGCTGGATGCCTGAAACTGATGAAAAAATAAAATCTTTGCATTGTACTTGTCGCGTGCTGCTGCTGGATGTCTGAAATACTCATCTATGTGAAACATTAGTTTCGTTTTGTTTGTCCTCCCATGTCTGTTCTACTGAGAATTGTAGTACAGAACATCTCGTTTTACTATTTTGGTCTTAAGGTTCAAATTGCAAATGATGTGAGGAAATAATACAATGTGTCTACAGTTTAACAAGTGATTATTTATTATGGCAGTATATGATGTAGTGATATTGCGTTAGAGCAGTTTTTTTTAGTTTCGATTTGGATGAAGATGTTTCTGTTACTTTTAAAGCTATGGAAACATAATTCTCATTATTAAGTTCGTATAGTAGGTATAGCCCATAAAAGATGTACTTTGTGAACATTTGCCAGCTAATATCCGGGAAAAATTGTTGCTTCCTCAGGCCGATGGTTGCATGTACATTGTCCTGGAATTCTGTTCTGGGGGTAGTTTAGCTTCTTACATCAAGGTTCATGGGCGAGTTCAAGAAACAATTGCAAGAAGTTTTATGCAGCAGCTTGGTATCTTATTGTTTCCTGTGTTTAATAAGCTGCATTGCTCTCCTTCTTTGATTTCGGGATTAGGAGTTATCATCACATTCGGTTGTTATGAAGGTGCTGGCATGGAAGTGCTGCATTCTCACTTTATCATTCACAGAGACTTAAAACCAGAGGTATAACAATTGTTAAAAAAAGTGATTTTGAATTTTGTCTTGGACAGTTTTGATTTGAAGGTGTACCAGTGACAGATAGTGCCCTCGTAATTTTTAGTTTACAGCATACGTTTAGCCAACTTAGTTTTCAATCCATGCAGAACATATTATTGTCTGGCCCTGAAGAGGATAATGTGCTAAAGATAGCTGACTTTGGACTCTCAAGGTACGTATTGGTCTTCGCAATGTTGCAGCTCATTTCATATGTATTTTCTTGAAATATTCGGGATTTCCTAGTGATGACAAGTTACCTGCTAACTGTAAGCAGTATTGTGCTTCCTGGGAGTTCTGCTGATACGATATGTGGTTCTCCCTTGTACATGGCTCCAGAAGTTCTTCTCTTCCAGCGGTACGATGAAAAGGTAATACATTCCTCAATGTTTTAGTCAGTTTCGTTTTTGAGGGAGCTGAACTTCAGGGCTTTAAATAGGTTGACATGTGGAGTATTGGTGCTATCCTATTTGAGCTTCTTCACGGCCATCCACCATATCGTGGTAGAAACAATGTTCAGGTAGCATTCTACCCCCAAGAATTGGTCTCATTATATTCTAATTCAGTGGCTTAGAATGTGTTGTTTTCATTCAGTTACTGAAGAACATTTGGTCATCTACAACTCTTCCATTTTCCCAACAAATACTTCAGGAGTTACATCCTGACTGTGTTGATATGTGCTCGCGATTACTCTGTATTAATCCAGGTTAGCATTTTCATGTATGAATTCATTTCCTTAAACATGATTTAACCAGTGACAGAATATTTGTTATTTACTCTTTTTTCTTTATTTTCTCTTATACAGCAAAACGTCTGTCATTCGAAGAATTCTACTGGCATCAGTTTCTAAGAAGAAAAAGACTCGGGATGTAGAATTGCCTTGTCAAGGATGGTTCAAGACATGCTTTATCACTTAGGTTCCCCGTAAAGGTTAGTACATGATGAACCTGATGTTTAAGTGTCATAAGATTTCCTTGCTCAGTAATATTCTTCTTTTTGTTTGAGTAAACTGTCATATTGATCCCCTAAAGTTTCATGGAGCCATCAATTTCATCCTTAGTATTTATTTGCCAACAAAATTGTCCTCAATGTCGCGAAAAGTCCAACATTTTCGTTCCTCGGTTAATTTGGCTGTAACGCCCGAACTAACACCTCAACTCCATTAACATTTTTATTTAAAAAAAAAAAAGAACAAAAATTCAGATAACTTGAAACGATGGCGTAAAAGGACATGCTTCGAGCCCCCCATTCCTCAAACTAGGCAGAGATTATTTGGCGATCTCTTCCCCAAATCAATGATATTCGAAAATTTTGAAATTCAGGATCACTCCGAATTCAAGATCAATTGAATGAACTGACCATTGCTACACCAAGCAAGGGGCTATCAAACTCCAATCAGTCCTTTGCTGCACTTGAATTGGAGATTGGTGTATGATTTTGAATGGTATTGTCGCAGGAATAAGGATTTGGAGGAAAGTGACCTCCGATTCAGCTAAGAAATCGCACGAAAAAACTCCGGCTCCTTTTGCTCCTTTGCTTCAGGCATCAGTGGGGTCTTGGACTTTTAATCGAACGTTTGCTTTCAGTCTCCCTTTAATTAAGCAGCGACTATTCTATATTTCCCTTCAGGACAATTTGGGCTTTTAGGTTGCCGTTGAACTTTTCTAAATAATTTTTTTTTAAAAAGTGTTAAGGAATGAATGGTGTCAATGCAAGCATCACGAATGAATGGATGGAGGGACTAAACTGATGGGGTTCTTGCAAGATTAGGGACCATTTTGTTGGCAAATTAACATTGAGGATGAAACTGATGGTCACATAAAACTTTAAGGATGAAATTAATAGTTTACTCTATTTGTTTTAGCTCCATTTTTGCTAGTCTTTCAGATGAGCAGCCAGTTTTGGATGCTCACATGAGCTGGTGGCTGATTACTTCATACAAAAAACTGTTCAGTGATGTCTCCAGTATGCGCTAACATACGTTTCTACATATTATAGCTTAACCTATCAGATGAGCAAGATTTCTGGAAAGCTGGTAGGTACATTAACAGCTTGAATAGTAATCAAGACATTTGTCTTAGATTAGATTCACTAACTTCTACTTTAATCTGTAGTAGATATTCGGGGAGTTCATTTTCGTTTTCTTAATATGAATTATTATTTACCTTTACATTTCAGGCATGCTTGTTGGTGCAAAGCAGTCAATACTTGCTGAAAAGGTTGGAATGGGAGGGGTTGGGATGTCCAGTGTGCCTTAAAACATCAGCACTCTGTTGTTCATTGATGGGCGAGCCATAAGGTCATCAACTATTTATCAAAGTCCAATCATAATAGCTAATAGCTAATTCCAGCTCTCTATTGTCAACAGCATTACCCACCAATTCATGAACCTCCCATTTACAGCACTTACAAATCCATTCTTACAGAATAGCTTCTCTGTCTGGTAGACTCCAGACACATTTTCCAACAGCTTACTATCCCTAAAAAAAAGCACGACCTATGAGCTGTAGTCTTGAGCTCTTGCTGTGATCGGCTGCATCCGATGCCACTAAAATGCAACATATCATCCCTTTCCTCTGATTCCATCGCTCCAGGAGTTGAGTTTGAACTGGGTTTGTATATGATTCCCTTGCATCTTGAGATGACACATTATGGTGGAAGAATTCGTGAGTGAGATGCTAGAGAGGAGCTCTTGCCTTGCCGGGAGATGCTGACCCGACAAAAGGGTATATGTCAAGGTTGTCAGCACTTTCCCATATAATGTCCTCGTGGGGATCATGGACTACAAAATTTCCTGAATCATCCATACAAGTTGAGAAGGCTGATACGAGCCTCTCATCAGCTGTGAGGAGCTGAGTGGCTTTCTCTGGAACTAGCAGATCATCTCTGTCCGCACTATGGCACTGGTTTGCTGTGGGATCCCTGCAAGGAGAGTCCCTACCCCGTAAACTTGGCCCTGGGGGTCAACCCCGAGTGCATACTGTCCTGAGGGTGGAAGCCATGGAGAGTTGGCGGAAGGTGGGGTGTGTGGAAATGCCATCTATTTGTTCTCTTTTTCTTTTTGTATCCTGTCACTGTCTGCTGTCAAGGCTCCTGGCTCAAGAGATAAATATCACTATTAGGATCACAAGCAGCCCTCAGGCTAGACTTAACTGCTTGCAAGAAATTTCTTATCGAGCTACCTGAGGACATGAAATCAGCACTAGCCTATGGACTCGAGTAATCCTGGCTACACCGTGTTAAAAGGGTGCATCAGGGAGTCGGAGTTGGTAACCAGGGATGCATTTTCAAGTCTCATCAGTTTCTTTTACCACCTGGCTGGTTTTTGTCGCCCAGGAAGTACATAACTTGCCCGAACTAGTCCTTCGATAAAAAGGTATGTGAACTCTACATTTTGAAAAATTATCTGTTCGATGACTCGTTTTGGGTGGATTGGTTAAGATGGGAAATTTCAGACTCCGTTTGTGGGGTGTCATTTGAGTTTCTTCGTTTCAAATTTTTCTTGGTGCACTGATGACATGCTCATATTTCAACATTGAGTCACCCAATGTTCTATTTCTCACTGTCTGCCTCCCAGGTCATTGTCAACAGTTCCTTCTTCATCTATTGCGCGAGATCAATCAACTCCCGCCCCTCGATGGTATATGACAACAGTTTCAACGCGAGATTCACTGGATATAGCCAAATAATGCATTTTCCTATGCATTTAATTATTTATTGTTCAATTATTTTCTTTTCTTTTTAGGTGGAAGAAAGAAGAATTGGACATTGTTGTCGTCTCAATAATTGGACGTGAACGCACCACGACTGTCCTCTTAATCATGCACGCTTGTATGTTCTTATGCGATTTGTATTCTCGTGCTTTTTAAGGTTCCCCCTTTTTGGGATTTGATCTGTTGTGAGAACGATGTGTTTGGGTCCTATATGATCTTGATAAGATCTCTCACAACTCTTCATTTTTTTTTTCCACTTCTGCACACCACAGATACTCAGAAGTCCAACCAATTATAACGAATCCAATTCAAAACCGATTGCCCACTGAGAGATAAGATTGCTCCAGAGAGAATTTTCTTGATGAATTTTAGTAAAGAAAATGAATCGTATGGTTTGAAAGGAGAATGCCATGTATCTTATGCACATGCTTAAATTTTTTTTTCAATATTCAGAATTTAACGAATTTGATCAATTTAGTTCTAGTTGGATAGAACTTATTTAAATGCAAATATTCTAAATATGAGATTTTATTTAAACGAAAATATAATTACTTTTTTTTTTTAATTTCTTGTGGAAAATCAGGCCTCTTGCTCGATTTCTATTGATTTTTTTCGTGTGATTAGACAATTGTTAATCAACCGTGGATCGATATATATTGAAATTGTTAATTGAAGCAGAACGAGTGCATTCCAGCTATATCTACATAAATCAATCACAATCTGAAAATATCCCAATTCATCAACAAATTATCAATTTTACCACATTATATCAAAATTGTGGTTATCGGTTCGATTATCGTAAATATAAAAAAAAAAATTCATAATTTGATAATCCGTCTATGCTACAAGTATATATTCGGAAACCCAATAGACGACGATTGATTGAGTTCGAGTTCAGTCAACTTACTAAAAGGTAAAAACTTTTCAAGGTGAACTTTCACTGCTCACAAAAAATCGGATCCAAGAACTTTGTTTAAGAAGAACGAGCGTCGAACAACCTGAACCAAATCACTTCGATTGATCGGATAAATTTTATTCGTCGGTGAACTAATTTAATTTGAATTGTTTTATTTAACTTGTGAACGTGTAGAAAATGGATTTGCTCCACTGCCTGTCATTTCTTAAAGTCAAAAGTTCAAGAAAGTCAAATGAATTACGTGACTATTGGCCTTCTGATTTCCAAGGTGTAATTAAAGTTAAACAACCTTTTTTTTCCTTGTTTTCTCCATCGCTGTCATCCAAGGACGACAACACTTAATCTGTTAGAATGTCCCATCTTGTTTCTAAATTTCAACATATATTAATTAATTAATTAATTAATCTATTTAGTAAAAAATTTATATTTCTTGATTAAGAAGAAAATATCACAACAAAGGAGTAAATATTGTTCTATTATATTGCAATTCGAGAATTCTTCCACTTTTTTTTTGTTCTAAGAAATTGAATTTTGAGAAAGGCTTCAAATTTGATCAAAAAACATCATGAATTCCCATCGATGTGATGTCGAGTCAAGTCGATCGATCTCCTCTTTTATGATCTGTATCTTTCATTGTCGGATCTCGGATCTCCCAAACAATCTATCGGAATTCCTCTCTTGATCATGACAGAGTAAAAACTCCGGACATTGGCATTTAATTTCGACAATCCAACCCAGGATCTCTTAATCATATATCGATAATGATGTCACTGCACTGAGCCTTATTTCTCATTTATAATAAAAAAAATTAACACTCATCAGAACTTGCCAAAAGGGAGCTTTTTCAGGGTTTGGAGACTTCGTAATTACAATTAGAACATAATAATGATTTTTTAAAAAGTATTTTCTGAATTATTAATGGTCAAAGAATGGGCCCACATTCTTAATCTTGTCTGAAAGTACGTTAATTAATGGTGAAAATGTTTGGTTAACTTAGTCTCCCTCCACCTTTGTTGAATTTTTAGAATCAAATTATTAACCGGAAAATTTTGGAAAATTCACGAGACAAACAGGAGAAGATATACATACATTCGTTGACTTCGTGTCATATATATCTGTTGACTTTCATTTTCTCTGTTTCCTTCTGTATTTTGAGTAAATAGAGAATGTGGTCGGTCTGCATTCATATTCGGCACACTGTCAGATTTTTATTCAAAAGGAAAAGGATACGCGGGAAAGAGAAAACCTTCAATTGAGCGGTCATATCATGAAAGTGATGCTGACGTAGCATATATATTTTTACCATTTATATGTTTGTCCAATTAGGGTACACTATTTATCATGTTTTTAAATTTTTTTACAATTATTTTTCAATTAGAGTTCACCATTTATTTAGGAGGCTTTCATATTTTTTAAAAAGATATTTTAAAATTTAATAATCATAATTGTATAATTATTAATTGTATGTCAGGTTCTGATTGAACCGACATACCACGTCAATATCATTTACGTGATATAACCGCTACACTGAAGACTTCTCACAACGATGGAGAGAATGTGCGGTAGTCAAATGGCGAACATATGTGATTAAATGATAACTCTTTGTTAAACGGTTTGAAAATTATGAAAAAAAAAAGGTTTTTATCGTTAACGGATATAAATCGTTAAATTCTTTTCATTAACATATATCACTGAATTTAAACCGTTTGATTAAACTATTGTCTATCGGGTTGATCTTGGAAGTTTCCTCATTTTAAAATTTTCTTTTGCCTAGGTGTGTTTCTACAGTTACTTGATTGTACCCTAAAATGAGGTAATGATGCCAACCAATCATGATATGCCACGCGTCAAGTTACTAACCAGGTTGGCATGCAATTTTTCACTCGTCAAGCTCTAAAAGGTAATTTATAAAACGAACTTATTATATATTACAAAAATAAATATTTACTTAGCTTTTCAAATTCGTTGGCATGTTGGGTCTCCTTGTGAGGGGATTTTCCTGGACGAATGAAACCATAGCCTTTTTGTTCGATAATCGAGATATCCAAACGCGTTTCGAACTCGACTAGCAGTAGTTGCGACACCTCGTAGGCATGTCGGGTCTCCTCGTGAGGGGATTTTCCTAGACGAATGGAACCATGGCCTCTTTGGTATTCATGGCTGAGCTTAGTGAATTATTAAGACTACAGTAATATTAATTTTCTATTATTTGTCAGACGACATTATTGGTCCGTAAAATTCCAAAGGTCTCCAATGATCACCGTCTTCACTTTCAATTAAACCTTTTTTGCCACAATTTCTTAAACAATTACGGTAGTGAAAATTAGAGTTATTTGCCCAAACAAGTACAAATAATTTAGGAGTTCTTCAATTTATCATGAATGATTTTTTTACCTAAAAAATCACGAACTATTCAAAAATTTCCTAATCTACCATGAACTATTTTTTAACTAGAAAATCATGAACTATTCAAGAATTCCTTAATCTATCATGCAGTTAATTTATCTATTGATTGCTGATGTATTTCGTTAATTTTACTGATTGTACAAATTGAGTCTGACGTGACATCCATCTGATCATAAAAAATTATGAACTATTGTTGAATTTTTTATTTTATCATGAGGATGCACGTGTAAACAGATGTACAAACAAATGATTGACATGAAAATAGATGTTCTCTATTTTTATGACCAGATGGATGCCGCAGTGATGCCACGTCAAACTCTGTTTGCAAAGTCATAAAATTTAACGGTATAAATCAACAATTAACGGTAAAAATTAAAAATATGATAGATTAGGGAAAACAGGGTATGGTTTGGAATTTTCTGGACAACAAATAGTCCATGGTAGGTTGAGAAATTCTTGGATAGTGGGCAAACAACCCTAGAAAGGATAATCAGCAATAATACCAACAACAGAGCCCTAATTATTATTATTATTATTATTATTTTACCATGAGCAACAATAATAGCAGCACATCGACACAAACACGTACCTAAATTCCAGATACATAATCCGGATATGGACAAAATTCCAGCTTTGAATAATGACCAAAACATCTCCGCATGCACCGGTCGATACACAGACCAATCAACCCAACTTATTCGAGTTGATCATCGGTTCGCCAACAAGTAAAAATCTCCCGGTTATAGACATTTTATACCCATAATTAAGATTCGAAGATGTATAATATTTTACTAAAGAGGGGGTTGGCGTTAGTGGGTCATGATCGAGAGGGGGTACCTTCAGATTGATGGCACACTGCAGTTGTTCTCGAGTACCTCCCGGGGCTGGGCTGGATGGTCAGCTTCAATTTTCATAATTACATGAAAATTGAAATGAAATTATATGGGAGCCAGAAATTTCTCGACGGTGCAATTATTGGAACTCTTTTTTCTTTTTCTTTTTATTTTCCTTTTTTGACTTGATAAATAATATCAACGCATGAAAAAAGAAAAGTTATAATATATGATGGAGGAAGGAAAGGATGCAAAACTTGGACGGAATTTTTATATATATTTATATTTGTCAAATTAATTATATTCTGGTCAAAGTGAAGAAAATGGAAATGAAATCGCAGCACCAGTCATATCCTTTTTTTTGCTCGGAAACCAGTCATATCACTCACACGCACATATATATATATATATATATAGACACAAACACACGTATATATAAGAATTTCGATGTGTGATGTCTCCATCGTTGAGTTTCCAGTTTAGACTTCTTGCTGTATGTGCACATGCAATATTGCAATAATGCAATTTCCACTCATTTCTTCTCGAGGAAATGGCACTACCTGACCAGTTGGATTGATGTGAGCAAGCTGCGTCTACTAGATTTTCCAATATCTTATGAAAAATAATTAAAAAATATAAAATAAATGAAAATAAAATTGAAGCTCATATCAGAAATTATCTTCCATCCATTGCTAGTTCTACATTCATACGGAGAGATTATCAGTAGCTCCCTTCAACAAATCCATGTACATGAAGCTAGTGATATTTCTACGGGCGCGACAAAATTCGGATAATTATAATTAATTTCTCGAGCGATACACAATTTCAATATACACGTGATAAAATAAAGATGGTATCGAGTGGCATAATTATCTATGCCTTTAATTTAATTTTTATAAATAAAATTTAGATAAATATTTTATAAATTTATAAGTCTCATCTGCGATTGAAAAATATATATAATCAACTTGCACATATGAGCAAAACGTACCCTACTCTCTCCCTATTACCAAGAGGAGAAGAACGGTACGAGATATGATGACCATGTATACCTAATACAACAGCACCGGTCTTGTCAAGAAACCTCCCAAAAACTACTCTTCCAGTGTCTACAGAACCCCCCAAAAAAAAAACATAAATGAGAACAAAAAGCTTCAGCGAAAAGTGAGTCATCACCTTCTGTTAATAAGAGAGTTCTATCGATCAGTACTGGTGATCTTCAAATCTTCACATCCCTTCACGGCGGTGAAGAAGAAGAAGAAGAAGGGTCACCCCCTCTCCAGCTTTCCAAGCCGATGCCGTTGTGCTTCCTCGAAGGACCCGAGGAAGGAAACGGTAGACCTCTCGGCAAGAAGTTGAGGAAGTGATTAGGGTTTCGAGGATTGACAACATTGTTGCTGTTGTTGTTGTTGCTGTTGGGTGGCGGTTTCTTGACTCTGAAGACACTGCTGTTTCTTGTAGCTCTTGACCCATGGCACTGCCCGGCCAGAACAAGAAGAACCAAGAGAGCAAACCCGAGAAGTTGCAGCCCTTGATGCTGCCTTCTGCAGGAACCCATTTGATCGAACAGATGGGTGAAGTAATGGGTCTTTTTCCCCCTTTTCTTTTGAATTTGTGATGAGGGGGAAGAGAAAGAAGAGGAAGAAGATGGGTGAAGAGTTGAAGGGAGAGGAGGGAGGGAGAGTGGGTGGGGGCAAAATGATGTGATTCTGCAAATGGGAATGCCTTATTTGAATGCTGAAACTGAGGAAAATGGGATTTGGAATGGGTCTTTTCCTTAGTCATGATGTAGGAAAGTATATGGATTTGACAAGGAGAGAAGTCGAAGAGGTAAAGGGGAGAGATTGGAGAGAGACGCCTTCCCCTTTGTCAAAGTGTATGAGAATTGGAAAGTTTTTCATGTAATGATTGTATGGTAATATAGTATTTATATGATATTATAAATTAATAAATTTTACTTTTTTAAGATTTTTTAAAATTTTAATATTATTAATTTATAATATCATATTAATACTGTTACATTTATATCCGTCATATATAAAATTCTCTCCATAAAATAAAAGGAAAAAAAGTTTGTCCACGGCACAATGGAAAAGAATTTTATTGCAATACATACTCAATTTATTGAAAAATTATTGAGTAATCTAACGTCATTATGTGATGTAAGAAAATGTTTCTATATAACCTGAGAAAATATGTATTTATCAAATTACAGAAAAAATATCACATTGTAATCTTCCTTTCAATTTTGTGTCGAGGGTTTTGTGACTCTTGTCTTCAATCTTAGAATTTTTATGTGGCCAGTGGACTTATTCATGTCTGTGTCATGAATAGAGTAGCCTCAGTCTACTTACAGTGTTGACACTTGAATTGGCTAATTTGTCCGTATGTACTCGAGAAGAAAAAAAAATGAGAGGTCCAAAGTGTGCATCTCTTTCCCTTATTTTTCATAATGCACTTTCATGTTTTGTTCTGATTAGAACGATAATTAAACGCAAAATCTGTTGATCTTAGATTGAGAACGAAGTTGACACTTCATCCTCTCGTCTTTCATGCACTCACAGTTTAGGGTTACTTTGACATTTTCAAGACGTACTAAGTTGGCATCCGTAGATGTCGGACATGCACTTGAAACTGATTAAATTACAGTCACACTATTAACAAAATAAAACACCACCAAGGGTGATCATATATAACAATTTAGAACTCATTCATGTCATGTCATGCCATTTAGTGTGTTTGAGATTCCAAATTCGAATCATTTCTTGCACTCCTATCGAAATATGTACCGGAAATTATGCTTTTTAGGCATGGACTTCGGAGAATATTAACCTTTTGAGTAGCACTAGATCCTCAGTGACAATGCTAATAATACTCAAATATGTGGTTGATGGTTGCTCTGACCTGAGAAGCAAGAGCCCTAGGCGTCCATCCGTTTAGCTGTTACCCAGTAGAGGTCGACCACCGTTAGGGCTTGGAGATTTTATTGGCATTGTGACGCGTCATTTTCGTACAATTTAATTTACATTCTAATGCACTATGAGCCACGGCCCAGCCAACATTCACCCAAAAAAAATCGTTAGAATCGATCATGTCCAAAATAAGCAATACCTCTCAAATCGACATTTCCATATTAAAAACCCACACTGAATCCAACACATACTGATTTGGACTGGTCGTAGCATGAAACACATTTTTTTTCCTTTTTTGCCCCATAAATTTCTCCATTTTATTTTATTTTTTTCTGAAACCATTTTATGGTGCTCGTTTTTGTGTGGTTCGACGTTACACTCTCCTCTGTCCCTAAATTTTTGGGACTGCCCCAGTCGCTCGATTAAATGCTCTGCACCTTGACGTCATCCCGACTAAAAACTCACGAATCACGATGATTCAGTAAATCTGATTAATAATTATTTAATATATCAAGAAAAAAAATATTATATCATCTTTAAAAATAAATTTTCTTAGTGGATAAAAATATAATATAATATGATTACCTTCTAGGTTTCGGAAATGTAATAAATTTTAATCATTCATGTTCGAACAAGATTGGCTTGTTTAAGAGAAATAAAGCTCTACTAGATTTGGTTACTTACTTACCCCGAGTAACTAAAATGCCAAGTGGTGAGACGAGAGACAAGATAACCTTCGATTCGTGTAAACGCGTTTAAAATAATGATGTGGGCTTCCACCGGAGAGTAACAGGTTTGAAGTTCGAGTTGACCAGTACAACTCCCCGTACCCCTATTTCATGGGTGGTTTCAAGAGAGCTCCACAAATTTCACTCATCTCGTCCGTTTTTTTGAAGCCTATCTCACTTTACTCTTCAACCCATGCTGTTAACTTTTCTTTTTAACTGTTCCTGAGTTTCGCATCCCCTGAACAAATTTTTTAGATCTAACCATGTCTCTTTTTCCTATCCTATGAACTTTCATTCTAATTTAATTCATATAATATATATACACACACATATATGTGCATGCAATATATATATATAGGGGGGCCCAAAATCAAGGAAGGGAGAGGTATGGAGTTGAAAGTTAAGGGATACAACACACACAACACAGTTGTTGAATCACATGTCCGTTGAATCTTCTTTTCTTCCCTTTTAAGGTTTTTGAGATCTTAGGTGTTATGCATATGATAATGGGGTGGGTGAGAGAGATTCACCTTGAAAGTTTTGAGATCCTTCTAGTTGATGATCTATTCAAAAAAGAAAAAGCAAAAAGGATGTAAATGAAAAGGATTTGTAGAGTACAACGCCTCCAAGCATAAATCAAACAAGTACATATTGCAAAATCATTAAATAAGCTCTGACGTTCGAGTCTTACGAATGTGCAAAACTTCTGATTAAAAGAGCTTTATCTTTTGTGGGCATAATAAATTTGAAACTATATTAGTAGGAACTCATTAAATTTCTAAATAATATGTGGTGAATATAAAAAAAAAAAAGTGTACTTATTGCACAACGTAGAGGGATAGATTAAAGGGGTGTCACTGGCTACCCCTGAATCTGAAAAGAAACCGTAAAATATCTGTTTGAATAATTTTATCTTTAGCGAGCATATACACCCAGTTCAAATATAAGTTATTTAGTACCGTTAAACTTTTGGATAATAAAAATATATGCACTATTACATAACGTTTAGGAATGGATTACGAGGACCGGTCGTATCCAAAAGTCCAGAAAAATGTAAAATGTTGGTGCATATTATCCATCAAAGTATCCTTTTATTACTTCACGATTTTCAAGTATTCACCTAATGAATTTCACCCCTAAACTGAATTCCTAAATACGAATTAACATAACATGCATATTTTTGTAGGGGAAAACAAAAACGGGAAGAAAAAGTCTTGAAACGGACAATATTGAATGCCGATCAGTCATCGAATTGATGAACATTTCTCGTTTTTGTCCAACAGCTGTCTTGAATTAATTTTCCTTTTGGTACAAAATGCGAATGCATGCAATAACCCATCGGGATTTAGTGTAGTCCGTCAATTTTCAGGTTCCAAAAATGGGCGGCAGTGACCCATTTGATCTCTGGTGCATCCCTACGCTCTGAAATTACCGATCATTAAATGTTTCGTGAATTAAATCTTTCTTTCCCTTGCGTATGTATTATTTGATATCCAAAAATCCAATAAATCCTTACCAATTTAGATTCAAATCCGGGATTTTTTTTTTTAAAGGGAACATGCCCGAGTCACTGAATCGACCCGTGCCGGTAGGAGACTTCAGATCTGCTAGTTGCAATGCATGGATTGAATGAAGTGAGATAAGGTGATGAGCAGAGAGTTCGTAAGCCGCTGACAGGCAATGTTGACGTAAAGAGATAGATATGCATAGCAATAGCATTGCGTTCCCTCCAATCACGAAACTGAGCCTTCGATTCGATCCTACGTGCAACCAATCCATTCCCTGTTCCACTAGAATTATCACACTCAAATATCAATCTCGAGTTCGAATATTGTAAGTGAGAAAAAAATTTATCGGAAGAGTTTTACTTCTGAGTTAATTAACAAACTCAAATTCAAATTAGTTGAGGCTCATTAAACTTTTAAATACCGGGTAATACACGGTGAAAATATACACACACTTGACGAGGTTATGTATTTTTCTCACCGACAAAAGCTTCTTTTTCTATCGCGAATTATTTCTACATTTCCCCTTTTTTTTTTCTATATTTAATTTACCCTCAGTTGGAATTATTTTATTTAAAAAAAAGAATTTTTTTCTAATGAATAATAGTCCTGGGCCTTCCTGCGGCCCATGGGCCAAAACTAACCCCACTCAAATGGGCTCAAATGGGCCTACTAATGGGCTCACCATGGGCATAATTCTTTTTCTTCTTCTTCTTTTAACTCATTATTGCTATATTGATCATACCTAACTAAATCTGAGCTTGGAAGTCGTGGTCAATAAGCACTTACCGACCGTAAATGTTGAAGACCACATGGCAAGTATTTTCCATGCTAATACAGTGAGGTAAATAAAAAAATCTTAAATAATTTTACATCACAATAATATGACAAAAAATATTAATTAAATTGGTCTAATTAATTTAATTTATTTTATAATATTTTCCAATCAAATGTCTTCGACACTACGCGCACACAGTATCATTCAAGCGAGCTTTGAGTGCACGGGCGGTCTGTATTATCGGCAATGAGCACAGCAATAATTTGCATTTATTAATTTCTTTAATAATTTAGAAATGATTTAGCCGTTATTTTAATTATTGGCGATGAGTCATAATTCCTAACTATACAACTACCATAATTGATAGAGGCAATTAATTTTTCTCTTTTTTTTTTTTATTTTTAAATTTTTTGTGAGAAAAATGATTGAAATGTATAATTAGTTCTTTATCAAATTATTTATTATTATTATTATTATTATTATTATTAACATGATCAATAACGAGCTGGAGATAAAATTAAAGAAAAATTAAAGAGTCGTGACTTTTTAATCGTATTTTTTGAGCAATTCAAAAAAGGCAATATTATTGCTTAGAGAATTGTTCCTTCGAGGAGGAGTACTAATAGCCGCATGTGACGGGAGAAAGTCTTCGGAGGAGCGATTTTATCACGTGTCAATAATGATGTGGTACATCTATTCAATCGAAACTTGGCATGAAATCAATAATTATACAAATATAATTATTAAATCCTAAAATTTCCTTTAAAAACATTTTAAAAAATCCTTAAAAATGATGAATTCTAATTGGACAAATATATAAATGGTGAATTCTTATTGTACGGTTATACGACATCAGTATCGGTATCCTCCTACCTCAGAAAGAGCTAGCCTGATGCTACAGATATCTTAGCTGAATGTTCTAATTTGGGTATTAGAATCTGATTTCAGTCTTTTGCATGACACAGATCAATCAATTTCAGTTACCTAAAAAAAAACCCTAAAAAAAATACATATGAATCAATTTCGATTACAACGGATCACCACCGGTTCATCGCTCCAAGCAGAACGCTTAATATTAGATATGACAACTGTTCAAATAATTAATACGAATTTATCCAAGATGAGTCTGGCGACTTGGGCCCAACCGAGAAACGAGTGCAAGATTTTCCACCGCCGAACCGGTTGCGGCAGCAGTGATTCAAGAGTCTCTCAACGAACACCCACCTAAAAATAACCAATTTCGTATTTTAATAAATGCGATAATATTACATTTTAATTTATATCTAAATATAATTTCTATCATAACTGCAAGTTTTCATAAAGTGGTTGCTTTCTTAATAATTTAACTAGTAGGAGCCCAAATAAAAAAATAAATCATAATTTGTATAAAAATAAAAAAGAAATAAAACTTCACGAACGTTTACATATAATTGTATATATATATATATAATGGTCGAATCAAAATAAGGATTTTAAGTGGACGTGGCCGTTGGTTCCACTTCCATCCCACCGCTCTAATTCGACCGTGCACCGCATTAATTGGAGTCGGACTAATCCAACTTTCAAAGCAATGAAGCCTACTATACCTATTACTGGTTTAACCTACTCGCATTTGAATTAGTCAAAACTTATTCTGCAATTATAAATATAAATTGATTAAGATAATAAGATATCTTTTCTTATTAAAAAATATTTCAAATTTATATCTTATAAGTTAAGAAAATTCATATTAAAAAAGTTTTATTATCTTAACGAACTGATTTAACTCAATTTTAATCGGTTAAATTTTTGGATATTATGGGATGTGTTCCACAGTTTAAAATTATATTTTATGATTAATAATTTAAATTAAAAAAAGAATTCAATAACTATGAATATTTATTCCACACATTTAACGGTCAATGTCAGTAAAATTTTCCCATTTATATATTAATTTGTTCAAGGGTAAGAGTACAGTAGTAATACTAATATGAGGTTGATACATTAAAATACGTGATTTCATAATCGATTTTTAAATTAAAAGATCGACAGAAATTTTTTGAGAGAAAATAAAAAAGCGGGTGACGGGGATGACGTCACCCGGTCTTCACTACTTTCAAGTGAAAATTACATTGTAAGTACAAAACATTTCACCAATGTAACGTTTTGATACAAAACCTTTTTTTTTTTTGTAACACCGTGATATAAAACGCTTTCAAAATGTAACATTTTGCTATAAACCGTTAAATTTTCACTAATACCGTTGATTGAGCTAATGTGGCAATCTGTGTGGACGCTGACGTGGCAATTCAGTTGATATGGCACCTAAAACAAATTTAAATAATAGTAAATAAGTAAATGATAAGAATTTGTAAAATAAAAATTAAAAAAAACTATTTTAAAACACAAAAAAATCAGAAATTGATCTGAAAAATTCCGAATAGGATTGGATGGGTTTTAAAATTTTTGATAAAACATCTCATATCAATATGAAATTTTCAAGAACTGACCTCTAAATTTTACCAACACCTAAGAATATCCTAAAAGTACAAAATACATCAGAAACAGAACTTAAAAATTTGAAATATGGATTGGACATACTTTAAAAGGTCAAAAATGATCCAAATGGATCCAAAATTTTCAAGGACCAACCCCTAAACTTAATCAACACCTAATACCATCTTAAAATGCTCAAAATACATCATAAACAAAAATAAAAAATTTAGAATAAGTACTGTACATATTTTAAAATATCGATAAATGACCCAAATCGAGCCGAAACGATCTGAAATTTTTAAGAACCGGCCCCTAAACTTTACCAAAACCTAAGACATCCTAAAACAAACAAAACACATCAGAAACGGAACTGGAAAATTCATAATAAGGGAAGGAAAAATTTTAGAAAGTTGATAAATGACCTCAAATCAATCTGAAACAATCCAAAATTTTTAATAACCGACCTCTAAAGTCTTCTAACACCTAAGACCATCTTAACCTAAGACCATATTAAAACACACAAAATATATCAGAAACATAACTGAAAAATTTGAAATAGCGATTGGACAGATTTTAAAAAGTCAATAAATAAGTCCGAATCGATCAGAAATAGAACTAAAAAAATTAGAGAGGGATAGATACCTGGAGAGAGTGGATCGAAGACAGAGCAGATCGTGGGCCGCCTTTTCGGGCAATAATGATTAGCATGGGCACTTCACTCCCTGTAAAATCATTTGGGGTGGGAGGGGTGGGGTTTGGGGAGAAGATGAACAATGTCCCGAACTGTTCACTCTCATTCTCTCTCTCTCTTTTCTAATTTTTAAAATTTTAATTTAGTTTTTTAGATAAATTGTAAAACATAAAATTATTTTATTTCAAATTTTTTAGTTCTGTTTCTAATATATTTTGTGTGTTTTAGGATGGCCTTAAGTGTTGGTAGAGTTTAGAGATCGGTTCTTAAAAATTCCGGATTGTTTTGGATCAATTCGAGTGACTTTTGAAAATCTGTCCAGCCCCTATTCCAAATTTTTTAGTTCTGTTTCCAATTCATTTTGTGTATTTTAGGATGCTCTTAGGTGTTGGTAGATTTTAGAGGTCGGTTCTTAAAAATTTCGGATCGTTTTAGATCAATTTGGGATCATTTTAGATCAATTTGGTTCATTTATAGACTTTCTAAATCTATTCAGCCCTTATTCTGAATTTTTCAATTCCATTAATGATGTATTTTGTGTGCTTTAGGACTGTATTAAGTTTTGGTAGAGTTTAGGGGTCAGTTCTTGAAAATTCCAGATCATTTCGGATTGATTTAGTCATTTATCAATCTTTTAAAATTTGTCTAGCACCTATTCCAAATTTTTTTAGTTCTGTTTCTGATGTATTTTGAGCATTTTAACATGGTCTTAGGTGTTGGTAGAGTTTATCAATTGGTCCTTGAAAATTCCGAATCGATTTGGGTTATTTTTTTACTTTTTAAAATATTTCCAGCTTATATTTAAAAATTTTCAGCTCTGTTTCTGATGTGTTTTGTACATTTTAGAATGTTATTAGGTATTGGTAAAGTTTAGGGGTCAGACTTTGAAAATTTCAGATTATTTCGGATTGTTTTGGGATGTTTTATCATTTTTTTTAAATCTATCCAGTCCTATTCTTGATTTTTCAGATCAATTCCTGATTTTTTTGTGTTTTATAATGTATTTTTTTAATTTTCAATTTAAAAATTCTTATATTTATTTATTTATTATTTTTATGATTTAAATTTGTTTTACGTGTCATATCTGCTAAATTGCCACGTAAGCACCCACACCGATTGCCACATTAGCTCAATTAACAATATTAGTGAAAATTTAACAGTTTATATCAAAATATTATATTTTAAAAATATTTTGTATTACAGAGTTATAAAAAAAATTTTACATAAAAAACATTATATTAGTAAAAAATTTGTACTTACAGTGCAATTTTCCCCTACTTTCAAACCCACCCCCGTTAACTAAACCCACTGCCTTCCCACTCCTCCACTCCACCTTGAGGTTTCATCTCTCTCTGCCCCCATCTCTCACTCTCGAGATAATGGGTAGGGATGGCCTGTACATCACCGTCCCGAGCTTCTTCCGGTGTCCGATCTCCCTCGACGTCATGAAGTCACCTGTCAGCCTCTGCACCGGCGTCACCTACGACCGCTCCAGCATCCAGCGCTGGCTGGACTGCGGCAACAACACCTGCCCCGCCACCATGCAGGTCCTCTCCTCCACCGACTTCGTCCCCAACCTCACTCTACAGCGCCTCATCCGGATCTGGGCCGACACATCCCGGCCAGCCCCACCTCCTCTCCAGCCGCCGCCAACGATGGTCTCTACTCTTTCGCGCGACGACGTCCTCGCCCTATTGGAATCCCTTTCTAGCTCCTCTGGCCTCGAACCCACGCTGTCGAAGCTGGCACTGTTCGCGGCGGAGTCGGAGGATAACTGTGTTTTCCTGGCGAGAATTGATGGATTGGCAGACCTCCTGCTGAATCTCATGAGCAATGCTGATGATAAACTGGAGAGGAGCATCAGCTGTATGGAGCTCATAGTTATAGTTTTCCAGTCTGTGTTTGGGAAATCAGAGGATCGCGATAGTCTGATCAGCTCGTTCTTCAATCGAAATCTCCGTTGCCTGAGCTCGGTCCAGATTGTTATCGAGCAAGGAGCGATCGAATCCAGAACCGCAGCAGTGAAAATTCTCGAGTCAGCCGCCATTACCGACGAATCGAAGCTCATGATTGCAGAAAGAGACGGATTGCTGCGCCACTCATTGAAGCTGATCTCTTCAGAGACCGAGCAGGACCTGATTGAATCAATCCT
>CM075299.1:9960401-9978107 GCA_037672795.1 Lagerstroemia speciosa
AAAGTGAACAAATAAATAAGTAAATAAATAAATAAATAATCAGTAGAATAATATTTTTTAAAAAAAAATGTCATCTCTAAGAGGGTATTTTGTTATGCATAATGTTCAAATCTTCCATGTAAAAATTCGAACTTTATATAATGAATTATAATGTGGCACTCGAAACACGTGAAATTCCTTAATTGCAAGTATTTTTATAGTTATCTTACTTATACTTACCAAATTTCACGGTCAATTTTATATTTTCTTAAATAATCTAGAAATATTTACCGAACATAACTTCACATTTTGACTATATATAAGCCAAGATAATTCTACTAATGTAATGGACGACGACGCCATGGAAAGAACTTATAAATGACGTGATGAGTTTGGCCAATAGTTGTTTGACACAACATTGGATAATGCCACATCATCTTTGAAAGTGGATATTGTTAGTGTAAGAAAAAAAAAAAAGGTGATGTGGCGCATGTGTTGAACAAGTATTGCCCGGGTTGACGGACGAGAGGTGGAAACAGAAGTCGGTGTTGGGTGTTACCTTCCGAGAGAGACAAGTTCGTGCAAGGCGAGAGCCGAGAAGGAGATGGTGATGATGAGGGACAAGGGAGTCGACATGGCTAGGAACACTGGCCCTCTTTTCTCGATCACCCATGTCTGGAGGTAATACGTAAAACCCGTCACCACTATTCCCTGAAAATATAATATAACACGTGATTTAATTTTATTATTGCTATTAGAAAATAATATTTTAAATAAGTATCGAATAAATACGGTTATTTAGATAAGGGAGATGTGATTTTGAATTATTACACAGTATGCCACTGAGAGGAGCCTGATGTTCCAGCCGAGCTTCCAGTCTTGAGGGTCTCGAGCAAAGGGAATGGCAATGAGGAGTGACTGTAGTGAGCTCAGGAAACATTGCAAGGTCGTGAGGAGAAGCTTTGATGGGAAGTTCCTCATAACTCTTCCCTGTTCCACAAAAAACAAATGGGCATACATTTAGTAAGGATCGAATCAAGCTGGCCGGATCCTGCCACGGGTCTCATCAATGAAGTTCGTGTATCTCAATTCATATAACAAGCCTATTGGAATCTGTCTGTATGATATTTCAATCTTATATTTGAAAAATAATAAAAGGGAATTTGGATACCACTCAACTCTTATGGTTGTAGTGGAAGTTTTGCATGCAATCAGAGGATATTGCTGTGTGGTCTTATACCTTACTAGATCCGAGTGTGGAACTCGTGATTAGGGAGCTCGAGCAGAGAAGAAACACATCTAGCTCTTCGTTGTTAAAAATTGATCGAGTATGGAAGAAAAATTCCGATTTGTATAAGTTATTAGTCGAGGATGGAAGAAAAAGTCCACCTTTTGTTCATCTATCTCTCCACCCAAGTACGAAACAATCTCGATCTCAGTTGTTAAGGGCATGTATTAGCATGGCAAGCATAGACCACGTGATAGTGGGTGTTTAGGTCCCACATCATATAAGTAATAAAAATAATCATGGTATATAAAAAAAATTGAGTACCACTGTCTTATAAGTTCATACTTTTAGACTGACATATGTTTCAATCTCTTATAGAATCGGAGTTGGACATTATATACAGAGGATGGATGGGGTACCTGCAGAACAAGCCAGAAGGCCCAGAGGGTGTTGGAGCTGAGCATGAGGAAGCAGCCCTTGATCCAAGTCTTGCCTGAGGAGACATGGGATTGATAACTAGCTTGATGATTATGGAGATGGTGACGGGGCCAGAGGCTGAGCTGTGGACCCTTGTAGAAGGCTAAGGTTGCTGCTCCTCCCAAGCACACCACCACCCCTGCCAGCTTTGCCACCCCTGACCCTGTCTTGATGTTCAGCTTCTCCATCCTGACATCAACAAACCAAATGTGATATATTTCATTACAAACTGTATTGGTTAACCATCAGATAATAGATATCATATCCGAGAGCTCTTGATTTCTGGTCCAGGGCAGTGTCACGTCCCCAATAGGATGGTCGGAAGTTTAGCCAGATGAGTTAACCTCATCCACCGTGCAATTTTCTTACTATACAAATGATATAAATAGGTCTTCTAAATTAGAAAAAGGGAATAAAGGAGCATAAAGCGTTCAACTTAAGAGGATTGAACCTATGAACTCTTAGTATTAGGTCAAGAGCAGTATCAAATCCCATTCTCAGATTATGTAATATTTAATATTTGTAAGATCTTCTATATCAAGTGGAGAATATCTTTTTTAATTTAATGCAACGGCTTCCACCTTTTCCTTAAAAAAAAAGAAGGTAGAATATCTTCTGTATTTCATGTATTGGTAAAAGGGGGTAAGTTGTCTTAAACAACCTATGAAATACAGTACTCACATGCCCATTTCTTTCTTCCTTTAATAACCAATTCGTGTCTCGTACAGGATTCGGAAAAGGAATTGATCGATCGTAAAACTGACAAAAACCAAAGATAAAGTTTCACCTCGATAGTGAATAATCGTGTACTTACCCGAACAAAAGTGCCAAGAAGAAGGTAATCGCGGGGAGGCAGTTGCTGGTTGCTGCTGCCAAAGTTGCCGATGTGTATACCAGTGCTATTCCATATACGTCTAGGCTTAACGTAATCCTGAAAACGATAACAAAATGAGGCCTGAATCAATCCACCATGTAGACGTACTCGATGGGGGAGGAAATGATCTTTATGCGAAGATGAAAGGAATCTTCAGCCTATAGTGAATGGAATCTTTCACATTAAAAAATGGCGCCAGCTATATGGTCATATAAGTGAAATAATTCCGACTGGCACTTTGAAAGTAAGCTCAAGAGACTATGGCCGCATAAGGGGGAAGCAAGTTTGTTCTTACATACCCACATAAGGAGAGCATGAAAATCTTGAAGAAGGTCCCCAGGGACAGACGGGGTGCGCTCTTCCTGAGCAAGAAATACGAATCGATCGATGAATTTATTACTCAGATTACTTACTAGCTTAGACAATTTGAAGAAACCGGCGAGTACGAAGTCGTTACCATTCGAAGTAGAAGGCGAGAGGGGCCAAGAAGACGGTGGCGACCACCTGCCTGTAGAAGATGAACACGAAGTTGTTCATGCCCTGGTCGAAGGCGATCTTCGAAAGCAGGAACATCCCAGCGTATATTGCTTGGATCAGCACGACGATGAGGAAAGGCTTCTTTCCCGTGTCCATGATCGATCACCGGAGTCTATATTGATCGATCGGCTTATTCTCGAACTTGTGAAATATGAGCAGAGATGGGTGGTGAAAGCCTCGTTTGATGTTTGTGTAGACAAACAAGCCAAAGACAAGCAAGAGAGAGAGAGATGTGTTCTCGTTGTTACTGATGAGCTCTTCTGCTCTGCTGCTGGGTCGACAGCTTTATAGGCAACAGAGGAGAGAGATTCTAGCGATGAGAGAGATTCTTATAGTATCTGAGATTGCTGCCTCATCCGTGAGCTCGATCTATACTTATTTGTTGTATTAATAAAAGTGTTATATTTTTCTCTCTTCATTAATAATACTCACTTTATTAAACTAATGTAACGTCTATTTTTGACCTATCAAATAATCATTAATCGGGTTCACTTTTTCTCGTGCATATATATATATATATATGTATGCATACTAGAAATAAGCTAGAAATCTAATGAATCCTAACTATAAAGATCGAGCGGAGGTGGATTTACAAGGAGGTAAAAATCTCAAAAACTAAATTTTCTTTATTCACAGGACTCGAATATAAGAACTTGATTAAGAACAGGAGATACTCTATCATATCAATTAATTCACATTGATTAAACGAAATAAAGTGAATTTTCTTCACTAGATTCTATTTTTTGGATTTATCTATTATTATGTTTCACTTTTTCCTCTTCTGGGACTTTTAATTATTGGGATCAAGCCACCCCTTTTTTTTGCTTGCACTGTCTTTATATGATATTACCTAATAATGATATTATGAAATTAAATTACTTTAATTGATAATAATTACAATAACTGTTTGGACAATTAATACTAATTTTATATGTCCGCTAAATTTAATCTCAACTAATAAACAGTGGTGCCCAACTTATGAACCAAGGATTTTTTATTTTCACTGGCAGTGCGTGATTTGATCCTTTAACACTCTGTCTCACGCATAACATATATTTGAACACATAGCTTTTGGAAAATCTTAAGAGTTTTACTCAACTCTGATTCGACGTCAGATTATTGTGACACATGGTTACACATAGACTAAGCATAATAAAAATTTGGAGAATATAAGAAAAATAATATTTAACATGATATCAGAGTAAGGTAAAAAAAATCGTGAATTTATAAGAAGAATGACTATATTATCACCTATTAGTTTAGATTTTTTAGATAAATATGAGCTAAATTTTTATAAGCCTGTGATGGGGTCAATAGTCCGACAGCCACTTCTAAGACTGAGGACGAGGTTATAAGTTCGAAAAATAAAATATTTAATAAAGTTAACCACCTAAATCCAATAGCTATTCAATTCAATCCTTATATTTTGTAAATTATTAAATATTTGAATATTATGTAATGTATTAAAAAATATAGGAAGAGAAAAAATGACTCAGTACAGTTGGTATTGCTCTTGTCCTCTAATTTAGAGGTCACGGGTTCGAATCTCACCCGTGGGGCTTCTCGCGCCCCTTTTATCTCACATTCCTTGACCCACTTCTAGACTTATATGACTTCTCTGTATGCTGAAAAAAAAAAGTGATCAAAGGGGATGCTGCTTTCAGTGGCGACCGCCCATGGGTTACGTAGTTTTATTCAATTTGCGCCCTCCTTTCCTCCTTTTTTAACACACCGTCCAGATTGATTAATAGGAAAAGGGAAAACGTCGAGATCAACCCTCCACTACAATATACGATCACATTAAAAGGTTACGTATACGTAGTGGGAATACAACTCATATCTCCATCATGTACCGTACATGTCTTTGAGGAAATATGTATACGATTTTCGGTCGGATCACGACCTTTTTCTCAGGATATTAGTTGGAACTAATCTCGGCTCCAGCATTAGGTTTTGGATAGGGGATGATTTCGAGAGGAGTTTCAAGCGTACATATAAAGTACATCCATATGTAAAATATCCATCCACCAAACCTGAAACACTACAAGAAAACAACTATTTTTTTACGGACATAGCCGTTGGTAAATGACTTTCCCGACGGAGACGTGCCATCACGTTTTCTCTTGTCGGGAATTTAATTTCGACGGACTCTCGACAGACGTGCCGATGGATAATCTATTGGTAATCCATCGGAAAATAAAGAACCACCGATAATATCTTCGTAGATAATTACCGATGGCTCGCGGCTCGTGACGGATTATAGACAGATTATTTGTCGGTAAATCCGTCAGAAAATTCCAAGCATCTGTGCTAAATTTTTACAAATATTGATATATTTTATTTTGTAACTATTTATATGTAAATTTATCAATCATATAAATTAATAAAATATCATTAATATAAAATATTAAGCCAATCAAGAAAGTAAATTTTATTAATTAGAAATATTTACAATGTTTATCTAGAAAAATGAAAAATACAAATAAATCTTGGGGTGGTCGGCGGCGGCAGGGCTAGGGTCGAGGGTTCGGGTGGCCTCTGTGGGTCTGCTCGGGGCTCGGGGTGGTGCTTGGTGAGTGCTCAGGTTGGCGCTTGAAGGGTTTGGCCGGGGCTTGGGGTGACATTCGGTGGTTCGGTGGGGCTGCCCATGGCTTGGTGGGGTTCGCTGGTGGGGCTTTCTGGAGGCTGAGCCCGGGGCTCTCTACTAGCTGGAGGTCGAGACTGGGGCTTGGTGGAGCTCGGGGCTGGGGCCAGGGCTTGAGTAGCTCGTGGTACGCTTGCTTGGTTGATGGGCTCGGGCACCGAGGGTTGGGGCTCGAGGCTCAAGCATCAGGGCTCGGGCTTCTTAGGTCATGATGCAGACATGCAAGTATCGGGAGAGAAATCACCAAAGGAAATGAGAGAGGAGAGGCCAGACTCGGGATGTATATAAGCAATTTTTCGATGGATTACCGACGGAAGGCTCCATCAATGAAGAGTGGGGAAAATCCCCCCAATGAAATTCAAGTACTGATGGAATATTTGTTGAAAAAACATGCAAACACCGTCTTCATTATTCACCGACAGATTTTGACTGACATTACCAATGGATAATCTGTCGGTAAATTTACAGCTCCATTCCTGCCATGACATACCGATAGATTTACCTATGGAATCCAATCCGTCGTTAATTGCCTATGGATTTACAGATGGGATAATCTATTGGCAAAACTCTTGCGCACTTCCCTCCATGATATAAGGATGGATTTACCTACGGATTAGTTCGTTGGTAAATTGTTGATGGATAATCCATCAATAAATCTATCAAGAAACCTTGTTGATAGTCGCTACGAATTATCCGTCAAAAATCCATCAGAAATTCCTATGCATTGCATTCCATCGGTATTTTTGAAGGATTTTGTCCGACTGTTTATCTGTCGAGAATATCCGTCGGCATTCGACAATTTTCTCGCAGTGAAAGAAACTGGCCGATACTATAGCTGGTGGTGCACAATCCTTTTTTATAAACCTGTTTAAATTTATTAACTATTTGATATGTAATTTATTTCTTAATACTGGCTTTCATATACTTCAGTGGTCTATACTTGCCATGTGCTTTTAAATACTCGCAGTCAATAACTAACCTCGAGTAGAGTATTTTTCTCCCTACTCGGGTAAGGACAATTGACCATGGGGTGAGTTTTGTCTTCCGTCATCGGGTTAATAACTTTCATTCAAGTCAATCTTTTCTCTTTGGTGCTCGATTTACTAACCACAAGCTCAGTATTTTCTTTTGGTCTTGAACTTAAGTTCGTGAATTTTACACTTGAGTTTTGCACTTAATCAAAGCCAAAAATTTTTCTTACGGTCTCAAGCTTACTTGCCATGAGCTTAGCTTCACACCCGGACCTAGTTAGATGTGAGCCCACATGATAACCCGACTCTGATACCACGATAAATAATTGTGAGAAAAAAATTCCAAATTCATAATTATCTAAGTATGAATATATACATAAGAGGACGCATGTAACATGACACAATCTCTTAATAATCTCGCAAATTAAGGACGAGATAAATGATAACTAAACGAAATAATGACAATTTCTATATGTGGTACAATTATAAAACAAATATTCTACTAATAATCCTGTAATACCCCCCTCACGTTACAGAATGAGCGGTCGCAAATTCCCAACTTAGTGAGAAGAAGTTGAAATCGACGTCCCGTCCAAGTGTCTTAGTAAAAATATCTGCGAATCATCGTCTTGTAGTTATTTCTCATATGGTGTGTAGTTTATTGTAGGAGAATATCTTGTAGTTAGGAGCTATGTATTTGCCTATGGAAAGTAAATTGTTAATTTTCTTTTTCACTGTAGAGGAAGCTAGTTAGTGTAATGTGGTGGGAAAACGCGAGAACAGACAAGCGTGAAAATTATACTAGAATTAAAATTTAAAACTAAGATAATTGATATCAAAAAATCTTAAATGGTTCTAACTTACAATAATGTTGTGAAGTAAAAAATAAAATTATTTTAATTATTAATAATTATAGTAATTAATAGGATAATTAATATTTATTTATATATTTGTTACATTTTAATTAATATTTATTCGTATCATAGTGTGATAGGATCATCCATAAATTTTTGTTTAATATCAGATGGGCAGTGACACTACTGTATAAAATTTTCTTCATTTTATATAATAGGAGCATAATTTTTTAACTTTCATGCCACCTTGCCGGGCCATCGAGCTTTTCCGACAAGGACAACCTCAATTTCCGAGGCACTGACTTTGTTGTTACTTTTATTTTTTTAATAGGTTTTTATTAAAAAAAATTACTCATAAAAGAGATTTTTATTGGAAATAGGAAAGGGATCCCTGTATTTTTTTTTATTTTATGTCTGTACTATCTTATATAAGATTGATTTTTAAATTTTAGATTCAGAGTCTATAATGTGAAATTACGAATCAAACCCTATCTCAGTATCCATTTGAACCTGTCCTTTTTATTTATACTTTCTTATTACAGTACTTTATGAATAATAATTACTATCCATAGGTTTTTGCAATTGAAAAATCGAGTTTATGATAGATTTTTAGAATTTAAATTTAATATTTATTAGTTAGTATAATAGTAAAAAATTTGATAAATTATGCAAAATTTAATATATCCCATTACGACTTATTATTCATTTTATCATTTTATTAATATTTTGTAATAAACTTGTCGGACATGTATAATTATTGTGTCAAATAAGATTTAATGAGTTAAGAATCTAACACAGAACAAAAAAACTCAAGTCCTAAAGTTCGAACGAAGAAGTTTTAGTCTATTAAAATTAATATATCCCTTATATATCTGATTCTCGGCATCATGTTATTAGAATAAAAACATAAACTGGTTTTAAGTGGCTCCTCAATTCATTATTCGGACCATACCTGAATTTATTTGATATTTCTGTACACCCCTAAAAATGCGGTCCATAACTTTTGAGGTTCATCCTGCACCAAAGGTAGAATTATTTGCATAGTAAAAAAAAAAATCGAAGATTCTGAAGAAAGTCTTGTGTGTAACGAGTATATCACATACAGTACTAACATGGTGTCACGAGCCAATTGAATTTACTTGTTTTCATGATCTTTTTTTAAATAAAATATAAAATGAAAAAGAATAATCCTAAAAATGACTTGATTTGATTGGCTCGTAACACCATGTCAGTACTGGCATGTGGTATACCCATCACATGCAACACTTTCTCTAGATTTTGAGTCCAATGGCATATGTTACCCACCATAATATAAGTACATAAGAGAGTAGAAGCTTCCTTAAATTTGGAAATGTTATAAAATTAATTAACTTTATATATTTTTAGTATTATTTTAAATTTATCCTCTTTTTTTTTTTTAAATTTCTAGAACCATTTCTGTTCCGTTGGTGGCTGCTCCTGCTACAGGGATTAGTCAAAACTTTTTGACCGTTGTGAAACTTGTGACATCCACGTTGCAAATCAGTGACATAGATGATGACAATATCACCCCTAGGATTTACATATGATTATAGAGATTAATGTCAAGAATTGAATCCCATATCGGAAGATAATAAAAAGAATCATGCTCCATGAGAAAAAGTTCAGACTTTTAAGTTGATATCAAATCTTTCACGGGTCTGGTCCGGTAGAAATTTTATAGTCAAAGCAATTCTTGTAATGTGTTAATAGTGTGTTTAGTGGTCGTTTAACTTCGATCAATTTTCGGCAACTGAACAAGAAAGAGAAATTTACAGTGGTATTACTTTCGATCTAGGATTAGTAGATCATAATTCGATTCTCGTTATTAGAATTCTTCATTCTCTTATTACCATCTTTCTTTTAATCTTTTTAGGTTTATAGTACACTAAATGGTGATAATGTGGAAAAGCTAGCTGACCGGTAAGAGTCCAATTACAGCAGTACTGTTCCTTGTCTCTACCTGTGCGGACCTCATTTTCACCATCAAAAAAAGTTCATTGAAAAAAACACGTGTTGCTTTTTCCCATAGAAAATTCCAAGAAGTAATGGTCTCGGACCAGAAAATGAGACTAAAAATCTGAAGTTATCTAAAGGAAAAGAAAATCATTTGATCATGCTAACTCGTCATGCGATGTAAGATATTACTAGTAAAAATTTCTTTGGTAATCCTAATTTGTGAATTAGCATGAGATTTTTGAATAAAAAGGAGGACAGCAGTAACAACAATTTAGTCACCTCTCGCTAAGTAATATTAGAGTTTTTTTATTCAACCGCGAATATATCCGACAAATTGAACAAGTGGTATCAACAAACTCCGTCAACATTGTAACACCACAAAAAAAATTGACGTTCATCAAGACTTGATCACAGGATCATCTTTTAACTATATTACTTAGAGCGAGATTCGAATATAGAATATTAACCTTACCAAATCGCATGAAAGTAAGTTTTGGACCAGTAGGGATTACCGCCCTTGGTGGTTGTGAATTGGTTTAAGAAAATGCATATTAAATTGTGACTAACTAGTTAATAAAAGTTAGTCATATTAGCAATTATTTTAATAATTAGAGCAATATTATTATTATTTTTCATCATTTTATTATTAAATAGGACCATATAAGATACGCTCATCATTAATACAAGAAAGTAATTATGTCTGAAACTGATCATTCATTAAGATAAGACTGCTTAAGATTTTTTTTAAAAAAATAATCAGAGCTTTAACAGAAATTGCGGAAAATGAACAGAGGAATGCTGTCCATTTCAACTGTTGTTATTGATTGCATGCGTAATTTAAAGGTGTTGCATTTGCGATGAACATGCAAACCACCTTTATATATTTACTTTACCCTAATATTTAAACACGCAAGAAAACTTAAAAAAAAAAGATTATATTCTTATTCTTCAGGGGAGTTTAGTAGGTCATCTACCAATATAAACAAAATATTACATACTCCTCATAGTCCCTATTTTTTTATCAATAAAAAGGAAGATGGTAATAGTAACGATCCATCTACCCCACAATGCAATGTTCGAATTTTCGTATTTACTCATGAACATATTAGACGAATTAAACAAATAACACTAATGCTAATGGGATTTTTGTTTCCCTATTTTTTTAATCAGTAAAAAGTAGGAAAGTAATGATGATGATTCAGTCACATCTACTATGTAATATTTCAGTTTTCGTATTCAACCTCGAATATATCAAGCAAACTGACTAACTAGCACTAATACTGACCCATCAATGTACGATTATCAAAGGCCTAATATAGTTTAAAAAACCGATATTCACTGAAGTACAGGTTCAAGCGGTCTCTTCTAATAATTTTACTTAGAAAGTGACTTAAATATGAGATATCAATCTTATCAAACTATATAAAAGTGATTTTTGAACTGCTTTATCATCGCCCTTGGTGATGGATTCTTGTGTCTCCGAATTCCTTCTTCCCTTGTCTCATTTTTAAGCTATGAGTCCCCTTAATAACCTTAATATCTATATATATATATATATATATATATATAGTGGTAGAGTGAATAAAGTCGTTTGGTGGATTCTTCTTTTAGTGATATTTAAAATAAGCTCTCACAGGGAGCACGATCGCTAATAAAGCAGAAATTAGAGCTCAATTATGGACCCCGAAATTCCCTCTCCTTTCCTTTACATTCAAGTGAGCCAACCAAAGAATCACTTTAAAGAACCCTTGTAGGATGGCTTAGATTGTTTCTTTTAGGGTTTATCTTAAAGGGTTTTTAGAAATTCTTATGGTACTACGTAAGAAAATATATGATCAGGAGAGTTTTATCTTTTATTATAAAGGGTGGCAGTGTAGTGGTCCAAAACCCACTGCTACAAGGTTTGATGGGGATGAGGTCTTAGATTCAAGCATTCTTCTAAGCAAAATTACTATTGAGGAGTACTAGTGAATATGTGTTTTGATGGACGCTCGCTTCTTGGATTATATCAGCCTTTAGGGGTACTGTACATTAACGGGCCGATATTAGTTCTAGTCATTAAGTTTGTCTATAAAATTTGTAGTTAACATGAAAGCACGAATCTTATTTAGTGGAGTGACTAACTCGTCACTTCTACCGTCCTCCTTTTTATTTATCAAAAAATGAGAGAATTTTACCTTTTAATGGATGGATTGCGTCCACTGTACTTTTGCATACCACAAAGAAAATAACCACTTTAAAGGTTCAAGATGATACTTTGATTAAAGAAAAAGTTGAGGTTAAGTTAATTAGATTATCTCAAGTTGGAGATCCCTTTCAGTACATACATCTGTCTAGTAAAAGTGGTTAACCTATTCAATTTGTTAATCTATTTAATTTGTCAAATCCAAGCAATGAAATTAACATGAGTTGATTGAGATGATAACGCATTCTTTTTCCTTAAGTAAGATCTCAGGTAGGTGTCCTGTAAATAGATTAAAATTCATATTATGAGAACCTTACTCTTTACTAGATCAACTTGGACCTAAATTAATATGGGTTGATTAAACTTTTGAATATTAAATGGTTTACACCGAAAAAAATAGTTAGATGGACTTAAAGGAAGGCTATGTACTAGGTATAGGATGAGCTAGAGATTTTAGTAAGGCTACACCTTGTTTATAGACTTGGAAGAGTTTGTAAGCATGTTAAAAAAATTCCTCGAATCATGTTGTATTCCTTTTTTTGGGGGGGGGGGGAGGGGGGGATTGGGAATGGATGCTAAATGCTTGGATTGACTCCTAGACTCTAGAAAATGACCTATTTGTTCAAGCATTCATGAAAGATTTAACCTCCACTTATGGAGAATCACAAACACAGATTTGTCTGGACCCAATGAATTTGCCTATCCCCATTTCAGCAATGGAGAGGCTATGTGTCCTTTGTACTTGGCTGAACCTGACGAATTTGCGCATCTCTTTTGAGAATGGACTCTCAATGGAATCGCATGGAGGGAATCCATTCCACTGAAAAGACTGTAATTTTCGAGTTTCAAATAATGAACTTACTCCGATCCTAACTGATGTAGTACATTTCATTTGTAAAACCGTCCCTACGTATTGCTCCTACGTGCATTTCGTCATGTGCATGGCAGCTGACCGACCATCTTCCTCGACCCTTCCAAGTCCAACGTTACTAAAAAAGTTAGGAAAAATTCCCCCCGTGCTAATAATGGCAGGATAGTTTGATTAGAGAAATGATCGAGATTCAGAATCCGTAATTTAATCTATTTGACTATATATATATATATATTATTTTTGTTTTCTTATAATATTTTTAGTTATAAAAGAGGTTTATGAACATAAGATAAGGATTGTAAATAAAGAGAAATAAAAAGGTATATAACTTTTACGATGAGGGTTGAGACCTATGAGATCCCACTATTTACACCGAGATACGGCGAGTTGTCATATGATTATGTATTGACTGAGAAGATCCAAACCCGAAATTCAAATTTACAGCCACTGTTATGGAGATCAATTATGCTTTCATTTATACTTATGCACTCCCATGACAATTCCAGCAAGTATCATCTTGTAATTTAATTCGATTTTTAAATCATTCATTTCTCATTTAAACATATTCCAAGTTCAAGTTTTATAAATGAATAATTCATGAATCGGAAAGTTTTATTTTTTAATAAATTAATTCGGTTTCACGTAATTCAGTCCGTTAAATTTCTAAATTTTCACATATGTATAATGAAAAAATCAACACTTGTATGAGATCACAGCAACCCACGTTTCAGGCTTTGAGCCTTCCTTTTTTTGCTCACCTTTAATTTACTTTTTCTCTATTTTTTCAAATTTTCAAAAAGTTTATTATGAGAACTTTTATTCTTCCTTTATTTCTCACTGCTCATCTTTATTCAGTTAAAACTTAGTTTAATTTGCAAATGGGCCACAGAATAAGACCTTTTAATTTGTTACATTAATATTTTAATATTACATCATTCTTTCTATCTTAAAATATTAATTACTTTGAAATATTGAGATAAATTAATAAATATTATAGACAGTTTATACATATTTTATTTCCCTATTTCTGATATCTTTTTTTTTAAACCTGTGGACGTTCCGTAAAACAAAAAATAAATAAATAAATAAAGGATGGTGGAATGATGAAGCTGGTAATTGGATGAACCAAAGTGATGCAGCGAAGAAGGAGCAGTCTTCTGCTTCAATGAGCGGTCTTGTCTTAAGGAGCAGTCCTCTGTTCCTGTTTCAGTAGTTGTTTATCTATTTCCACAGTTTCCGTTTGAGTCGAGAACTCGGAGTCGAGTTCTTCACAAAGTGGAGAAGAATGATGCAGCAATCAAGCCATATTTCTCTGTTATGTCCTCGGTTTCTTGCTGTTATGTTATTTTCTCTAAGTAGTTTAGCCACAGTTGTTCAGAAGTTGTGTCGTTTTGGTTTGTCTTGGTCGTTTTTAGAGGCTTTGGCTGAAACGGTGTGTTTTGTTCTGGTTTCTTATTTAATGAAAACCGAGGGCTGAGCTCAGCAGGCAGAATTGCTATTTTGAGAAAACACATATCCTTTCTTTTGCCCTAAAATCTCGAAAGGAATGGCTCTTCTCTGAGCTCCCTTCGACCCAAATCTGGCAGCTGCGCCACAAAGGCTCACTGAAAATTGATAAGCTGGATTTTAATGTAAGAATTATCTGAAGCTAAACTTGGACTGCTGGAGAAGGGAACCCCTGTACCACTCGGTATGCACTAGTCTACTTTATCATTTTCCCCCATTTAAAAAGTCTACATCATTTAGTATTTGAAATTCAATGAATCGCACACAGGATTAAATTTATTTAAAAAGTATTTTTTTTTTCATTTTTAATATTGAAATCCGAAAATTTATTAAACGTAAAAAGATACCGAACCACTTTAACCAATAACAGTTAATAGATTAAAATTTAAAATATAAGAGAATCGAGATATCATCATCTGGTTTAGACTTTTACGTGAATATATGCACAACCTCCTACACAAAAATCTCATATTGAAAACTGAGTCTCACATTGGACAAGTAACAGAAAATCCTAGTATATGTAAGATGAGTTCGGTATCGGTGGCACTTAAAGGATGGGTTTGGTTCGTTGGAAAGAAAATAGCAGGGAATAGAATAAACTGGAAAGTAGAATAGATAGAGAATAAAAATTAAATTTTAATGAGTGATTTTATTTGGATGCAGGAAATTGAAGGAGAGAATAGAAAAATGTAAAAAAGATAAACATAAAATTTTTAAATTATTTATTTTGAAAAAAGAGAGGCAGAGGTGGAAATTTTAAGAAATAGTTAAATATCATTTTATTATTTTATTTATATTCTGCATGAATAATAGCTATCTTTATAGGCAGGGGAAATATACATTCCCCTTCTACATCAGATAGGATTGTGCATAATAAACTCTCGAACTGAACCGAATTGTTAAACCGCATTGAACTGAACAAAAAATAATCAAGTCATACAAATCGGTTTGCTGACGGTTTGATTTTTTTTGGAGAAGAAGTTCAGTTGATTACTTGATATAATTAATTTGATTAATTACAATTAATAATATCGAACTGTTTCTAATTAAAAATTAAATAAAATTAAAAAATATACAATATTGTTTAGTTATTTCTCATATGCAGCCTTGTTATCTTTTAGGTGTGCTGGCTTTGTTTTTAACTTTTTCTTTTGTCTCATATTAAAATGAGCATTTGAATTCAACATCATTATGGAGATCGTTGAAAGGAAGAAAATGTAAAGTAAATCCCAACAAGTCCCACCGGTCAAGTGAAGATTTTGATTAAATACGACTTCGAGCTCAGTATTTATTCATCGACACTGTAAATCTAACATATGATATTTTTTAATACAGCTACAAATCTTGAACTCCTAGATCGGAAACTATCATAGATTTTACAGTGAGTTTATAAAATATCTAGATCATGCACAAATGTCAGTATAGTAAACACCACTCATTAAGATTTTTTTTTTTCTGTCTGTACTATTAATATTCAGAAGATCAACGGACCTTAACCAGTTCGAGTCGGGTGAGCCCATTATGGGGTGAAGATCTCCCAATGTTAATTATCTCTATTCATAAGACTCGAATATGACTTCTTAGTTAAAAGATATTTCACTGTAGTAATTATAGTAAACACCATTCATTTAAGTGTAACAAAAGCATGAAATATCTAAATTAGTGCAAAAAAGAAATCGAAAATCATTCAGCAATCCAAGTTCTCCTGTCAGCAATTTAATCTTAAAAACATACCACAGTATCTTATCTCTTTATTTTTTTTTCCAAAAAAAATATTAAAAGTTTAACATCATCTATATTTAACAATTTTAGTAATATAAGTAACAATAGTATTTTTTTAATTGTCTGTTCGATCCATAGCATTTCACAACTAAAGATGACAACTTCATAAAAACGTAAGATTTCGGGCCAGAGCGACGTGTCTATAGACACGTTTTAAATTAACGTGTATGAAAATAAATCCCACGTGTTTATAAGATGTGTATATCTACACGTGCCTAATAACTCTTGCATATGAATATCAAATTATTAATCTTTTTGAAAGAAGCATCCTGGAACTGAGACCACGTATTCTTTCCGCCAAAAAAGAAATATGTACACGTCAAAAGCAGATCATAGGGCAGAAACGATTTTAGTACAGAGATATTACTTTCAACCTGATTTCCCACACCTATTTTCTCGATGTTTACCATCTAATTATATCCACACGTCCAACGGTTCCTCACTGATTTGGGTTTGATTCGGATCGGTTTATTAGGGGATGGAACTATCACAATCATGGATTATTTTCATTTGCAAGGCTCGAATTCATGACATTATTTAAGTGATTCCCGTACATCTTTTATTTCCATATTCCTCTTACATCCAAGACAACCAGTGTTTTAAATCCATATTAGCTGCCACATAACATAAGAATTCTGAATTTATAAGAAAATTAAGTCCTTCACTTAACATTTTAGATTTTTAGCTGAAACATGACTCGTTATCTTTTAGGACTTGCCAGTAAGAACAGTAATATGACATCCGAACGTTTTGACCGAGACAATTTCTGACATAATCTCGATAATCTCATCCTGATCTGGCAGAAAGCACGTTGGCTGCCTGCTCACAACAATAATTTGGCAGCCGGAAAAAAAGAAGTAGATCATAATGATGCCTTTTGAATCTTCTCGTGAATGTCCAAAGGCTGCTGCGGACAAGAGAATCACGAAACGGGATGCGCGAAAAAAGAAGAAGGTGACGGAAGAAAGGTCCAGAATGCCCACCAAGGTGACTAATTATTGAGCAGAGCACAGGACAGTCAACATCGTCAGTCAGCACGCCCGACCGACGAGACTTGCTTAGCCTTTTGACTAAGAGAAACAAATTCCATCCTCAATTGACCATCTTAGCACATGCCCTTCTTTTTCTATTTTGGTGTAAATTTTCATTTTTTCGGCCGTACAAATAGATATTTAAAAATCTAATAGATGTCAGCTTATCTAAATTTGAACTGGTTTATTTTACTAAAAGATAAATTTCTTTTAAATTATAAATTTTTCCTATTTATAACATTCAAATCCGATATTTTTATTCAAGAGAAACATACATTAAATCATCCAACCGACTAAAATCGGTTATATTTTGGTGTAGGTTTAAAGTTGAAATAACTTGCTGTAAAAATGGTATATATTAATGGATGTTATTTAACATGTGTAGCACCAATATGTTTTTTTTTTTTTTATCTGTATCACTAATATCTAGAAATTCAACCGGTCCTAACTAATCTAGTTCAAGTTAGGTGGACTCGCTAAGGAGTAAAGTTCTTTCACGGTGAATCCTCTCCATTCACAAGATTCGAAGACGAGACATTCTTTAAGTGAAAGAGAGGTTGTACTGTTTTCAATCAATTCACTTTGGTGAAGCACTAATACGTTAGAATGTCGAGTTTTTCTCTAACGGAGACGGACTTCTGCGGCCAAATGAGATTATTTTTTGTTGGGTTAATGAAATTCCTGGCTTTTGCATGGTTTTTTAAGCATCACTATGTACAGTAAAATGAGATTTGATACAGTAATATCAGCATTATCTTAAAGTAAAAAATAGTTGGATTCATTGTTTTTT